>JAJLVX010000004.1:0-114085 GCA_030564525.1 Liangdongia berthetii | reverse complement strand
CAGAACGTCGGCATTTCACAAAATTTTCGTTTAATTTTCAAAAATTTCAACATCAACAAAAATCTCACATCACGAGAATTCTCTCTGAACAACACACAATCAGAACAACAACGAAAAAGGAAGAGAAGAACAAGAGATGCTGCGTGTCTTTGAGAAGTTGTTGAAGTCGCTGGCAAACCTGCTTGCGTCTGTTGGTAAAATCTCCGCGCTGCACCCAATCCACACGCTGATAATCACCTCGTTTGTCGCATCCATCGCGTACTTGAGCATCATCCAAGAGTACATGAGCGACGGGGTTACTTCTGGTTACGCTTCTGCAGCAACAAATCCTGTTGATGTCGTAAACTTCTACCACAGTGCTTCATCTGATGGGTGGGTCCAAGTGGATGATTTGTCAAAATTAAGTCCAGAAGTTGAACATTACAATATCGTGCCATTTCAATTTAAGAGAGTTGGTGAGTTACAAATCCCAGAAATTGCTGGTAGTTTTGCTGATGAACACGACGCCCAACTGAGATTGGTTGTCTCTGAAGCTTCTGAAGATGCAGAACGTGAAATTGATGCATTGACACAACTTGTTTCTGAAGATGGCACTGTTTGGGAGTATCGTGGATTGCATGCCAAATTGAACAAATACTCTGATTTCTTGAAAAACTATTCAAACAGTCTAGTGAACTTGATCAAGGGTGCTGAAAAGTTTGACATCGCTGTTGTCACTGCTGCATATACCGCCATGTGGTACACTTTTATTTCCCTGTTTTATGAAATGAGAAAGTCTGGTTCCAAGTTTTGGTTGGCGTTTAGTGCTCTTGTATCTTCATTCTTTGCATTTTTGTTTGGTTTATATACAACCACAAGATATTTAGGATTGGAAGTCCCAATGATAAGTTTGACTGAAGGTTTACCATTTTTGGCTGCCACTGTTGGGTTTAAGCACAAGTCTTCATTAACCCAAAAGGTTTTGACACAATACTCCTCTAAAAAATACATGAAAAACGGACCATCAAGCGCGATCTATGTCGCTATTAAAGAACAAAGTATCGGCTTTTTGCATGACCATTTGTTGGTTATTATTGCTTTTGTTGGTTGTGCTATCTACGCATCTCATTTGGAAGGTTTGCGTAATTTCTGTATCCTGTCAGCTTTGATTTTGTCATTTGACATATTGACCACTGCTTCTTTTTACTCTGCAATCTTGTCTTTGAAATTGGAAATTAACCATATCCATAGATCTACTGTTTTGAAGCAAGCTTTACAGGAAGATGGGTTGAACAAGCTTACAGTTGATGGTATTTTGAAGGATTCTGACACTGATGAAGATTACGATACCAACGAAAAGAGTTCTATTTTAAGCGCTTTGAAGATTTTGGCTATTTCTGCCTTTATTGGTTTCCATTTGTATGGGTTGGGCTCTGCTTGGTTGTATGACATCAAGTCCGCTGAAGAGTTTAACGAAACTTTTGCGCTTGGCGAACAAATCTTCCAAAAAGTTCCAGCTGGTTCAAAAGGAACCGTTATATCTTTGTACCCAGCTAGATTCTTTTTACCATCCAAAGTTTCCATTCAAATTGAAGATTTAATCTTGACTGGGTTCAACTATATCAGCGTTGGTATTCGTGATAAGCTTATCTCCAAGTTTTTGTTATTTGCTTTTGCTATTTCCATCTCAATTAACATTTACTTGTTGAATGTTGCTCGTTTCCACTCTTTGTCTGTCGATTCTGAACTCCAAAACAAAGCCACTACTAGTACTCAAGGTTCTAGTTCTAAGTCTACTTCTTCAGTTTCTATTGCTTCAGTTTCTTCTCCAAAATCTTCAACTTCTGAAACATCTTCTGAAAACGGTAAATCTAGTGAAACTGCATCCTGTCCATACGAACCTGAAGAATCATCCGAACATTCTTTTGATGACTTGGTTACCATATTGAAGGATGGTAAAGTTAAGACTTTGCAAGATAATGAAATTGTTTCTTTGGTCACTGCTTCCAAGTTGCCATTGTATGCTTTGGAGAAGCAATTAGGTGATACTACTCGTGCTGTTGTTGTTCGTCGTAAGGCCATTGCCAAATTGGCTGATGCTCCTGTTTTGGAAACCAACAGATTACCATACATGAACTACGACTACGACAGAGTCTTTGGTGCATGTTGCGAAAATGTCATTGGTTTCATGCCTTTACCAGTTGGTATTGCTGGTCCTTTGATTATTGATGGTAAGCCATATCATATCCCAATGGCTACCACTGAAGGTTGTTTGGTTGCTTCTGCTATGCGTGGTTGTAAGGCCATCAACTTGGGTGGTGGTGTTGAAACCGTTTTGACAAAGGATGGTATGACTCGTGGTCCATGTGTTCAATTCCCATCTTTGGCTAGAGCTGGTGCTTGTAAGATTTGGTTGGATAGTGAAGAAGGTCAAGCCACTATTAAGAAGGCATTTAACTCTACATCCAGATTTGCTCGTTTACAACACATTCAAACCGCTCTGGCTGGTGATTTACTATTTATTAGATTCCGTACTACCACCGGTGATGCCATGGGTATGAATATGATTTCTAAGGGTGTTGAATTCTCATTGAAACAAATGGTGGAAGAGTTTGGTTGGGATGATATGCAAGTCGTCTCTGTCTCTGGTAACTACTGTACTGATAAGAAACCAGCTGCTATCAACTGGATTGAAGGTCGTGGTAAGAGTGTCGTTGCTGAAGCTATTGTTCCAGGAGAAAGTGTTAGAAAGGTTTTGAAGAGTGACGTTAAGGCTCTAGTTCAACTAAACATCAACAAGAATTTGATTGGTTCAGCTATGGCTGGTTCTGTGGGTGGTTTCAATGCCCATGCTGCCAATCTGTTGACTGCTGTATATCTAGCTCTTGGTCAAGATCCTGCACAAAATGTTGAATCTTCTCAATGTATAACATTGATGAAGGAAACTGCCAAAGGTGACTTGCAAATCTCTGTGTCCATGCCATGTATCGAAGTTGGTACTATTGGTGGTGGTACAATTTTGGAACCACAAGGTTCCATGTTGGAACTATTGGGTGTTCGTGGTCCAGCGGATGTTCCTGGTGAAAATGCTCGTCAACTGGCCAAAATTATCGCTTCTATTGTTCTTGCTGGTGAACTATCTTTGTGTAGTGCATTGGCTGCTGGTCATTTGGTTCAAAGTCATATGACACACAACAGAGCTGGTGCTAGTGGAAAGAAATAGAGAAGCTATAACTACACATGCATATCAAAAACATCATCAAGTTTACAAGAATTTAAAAAACAAACACAGTGCATTTTTACTTTATTATTATTATTACTTTTTTTTTTCTATCATTATTTAATATCATAAAGAAGATAGTTTTGGCGACAATAGTGCCTTTTATGGTTACATAGACTTTTTATCTTTACCAGTTTCGGTATGTTGAAGAAAAGAATTGGTAGCTGTTTATGCTATACTTTTTTCAAAACCACAAACACTAGTATAGGCTATTGGTACACATGTGAGTCTGTGACATATATTGATTGCACAAACACCATATACACAAATGACTGGTGTTTCTTTTTCCTTTTTATTTATAATCTGTCCTTCTACCACTTTTACCATGTCCTTGTGTTTTTTAATCTTTGCATCTCAATCGTGCTTTTATACTAAACTTATATTGTATTATTTCTAGGAACCTGTATTGCAGTGGAATATTTTAAATTTCTACTTAACCCTTAACACAGCTCATTTGAGAATTACAAAAGTTCACCTCTTGGTTGATGTTGTAATAATTTCATGTTAGATCTCTATATTGATTTATAATCACTGACATAAGCAACTATCTTGACCGTATCGATTTGGCAGAGGAAAGAATTTTAGCAAAGAACGATCGATGCGAACAACCCCAAAAGCAAAAAGATTCAAGAGCCGTACAGTTTGAGCAACATTAATGTTATAAAGCACCTCAAAGATTTTAAACATTGTTTATCACCGACTTCTACAACAACACACTATAGATACATCATATCAGAAAACTTCAGAAGTCATCTATAAAAACCCTTTGCTCCAGAAATTGTTGAAACTTTTTCAATTCAAGTCAGAAAGATCAACAACAAATATTATCAAGGGTTCAAAAAACAAACTTTTCCCCAGAGGTGATCAAGATCAGGGTGGTATCGTGGATTGTGTATTGTGATATACATCATAGAATACTGTTATGACTAGTGAAAGGAAGACAACAGCTCGTCGTCGTGCAGTAGCGTGCAAGTCTTGTCACTCTTTGAAAGTGAAATGCGTGCCATCTGACCCCAACGATCTGAATTCACCATGTGTACGTTGTATCAAGAAAAAGATCCCATGTGAGATTGACACGACCCAGAGTCGTAAGAAGCGCAAGCCAGATGATCGCGTTGGTGAGCTTGAGCTCAAGATTGAAAAGTTGACCAATCAACTAAACCAGCTGAAATCAATGCCTAATGGAAGTCCAGCTGATTTAACACTAGAAAGTCCTAATGGTACTCCACCATCTGCTACGATAAATACATTAGGTGCTGATGTTCCGCTACAGGGAGGGCTAGATTATGGTAATAAGAAGAGAAAAACCAAACAAACAACCAGAAAAGAAGATATTGAAGCGTTGCTTGACTCAAAAGCGTTATTTGATATTTCGAATCTTGTCACCACTGGTGCTGAAATCCGTACTAAGAAATGCACCAAACAACATAATGATATCGTGAACAATGGCTTATTGTCTTTTGAACAAGCACAAACATTACTGAACTCATACCATGAAAAGATTTATGCTAGATATCCATTTATTCAAGTTCCTGTGGATTTGAATGAATTGAGAACACATATGCCATATTTATTCACGAGTGTGATGGCTGTTGCAATAACAGCAGAGGTTGAGTTGGGTGCTGATTTTGAAACGTCAATCGAGATTGAGCATTTGGCAGTTGAAGAAGTTTCTCATGAAGTGTTAGTTATGGGTAACAAGTCTGTTGAGATTTTGAAATGCCTATCATTGTTATCAATATGGTACAACTCTTCAGAACTGTTCCACACTCGTCGTTACCATATTTTGAGTTCGCTGTGTATCAACATGGTTCAAGATTTGGGGTTCACTGGTAGACCATATTACGTTGCAAACAGAGCCGAAGGGTCCATTCAGATTTCCAATCTTGTCGATGATCCTTTCAAAGAAGAGTATAGATGCTTGATAATGGTTACATATGCCACATCCATTGGATATTCCTTATTTTTAAGAAGAAAATTACAAGTAACATGGTCACCATATATGGAGGAGTCATACCAGGCGCTGATGAATTCACAGGATATTAGAATGAGAACGATTGCCGTTTTTTCCAAATTAACTAGTCTATTAGAAAAGATTCATGTGTTTTTAACTGTTGGTAATGATTTAGACAATTATTCTTTGATGGAGTATTTTAAAGGTCAAATTGACAACTTAAGAAGTCAACAAACTACTTTAAAGGAAGATTTGTTTTTGGGGTTCTCATATTCAATCGAGGCATTTTTATACTCCAAATATGTTGGTCCAGAGTTAAGTTTGAAGTGTTTGGATATGTGTTCTAGAGCATTAGAACATTTCAGCTCGTTGACTATTGATGACTATAGTGATATGCCATTACTCATTATGGGGAGAATTATGTATTGCTTTGCATTATTATTGAAGACCATCAATTATTTAAAATTTGATTTTAATTTTGCATCAGTACAGAGATTGTTAAAGGTTTTAGAACAGAGTGCTTTAAAGTACAAGGGAAATCATTTGTTATTAAAGATTAGATTATTGTTTTATTTTTACTTGACAACATTTTCAAAGAATGAGAATATTTTCAGTAATATGGAGAAAGTTCCAGTGAGTGAGTCAATAACTCAGAATTTGAACAGTAATAATGGCACACCAATATCCACAGATGGTACCGGTGTTAACAACAATGGAGGTGATGGTAATAATGGTGTTCAATATACAGGTACTCCAACTACAAGAGGTGTCAATTATAATGTTGCAGATACATCTGTCAGTGAACAATCTCCAGGAAATCAACAAGCACCAATTCACTCCGCAACCACTTATCGTCCGTTGCCTGGAACTTTCACTCCCTCAAGTGCAAACCCTAATATTCCTCAATATGAGAATCAGCAACGTCATCAACACCAAATGATGAGTCCTTCACTGCCTGCTCCAGGTCCTCAAACAGCAGTGTCTTCTCCTGTGCCACAAAACATCCAGAATATGATTCCACCACAACAGGCAATGCACTCCATTCCCCAGAATCAACAACACCAACATCAACATCAGAATCAACAGCAACAGCAGCAACAACAACAACATATTCCGCTACAGATGGGTCACTTTTCACACAATAGTGGCGCTTCAACCACAACCACAAGTTCTCAAACTCATAACAACAACAGTGCCAATAGTAATAATAATAGTAATAATAATAATAATAACAGCAACAACAATAACAACAATGTTAATAATACAGCAGCTGATTATGGTGGTGGTGACTTGGTGCACGATGGAGAGTTTTACGGGTTTACAGATGGTGACTATGCTCGTCTCGACCAGTTGAGTGATGCATTGGTGAAGGGAGACTTTGGGCTAGATAGCGGTGCCAAGCAGGATGACTTTTGGAAGATGTTTGACTTTAAGGATGAGCAGTTCTTCTTATGATTGTGTTATGTTATATTATATATATATTATGTTTACTTACTGTATTATAAATTATGTCTCATGTTATGACTTGTAAGATTGGAAAGGGTCCTCAATTCAACCTGTCCGGAAATCAACATCCTTTTTCTGTCCGTCTGGGGTGACTGTGGCTCCTGGCCAGCTGTTCCGCCCAGCGGCGAGGCCCAATGACGATATCCAGTGGGACGATGCCATCAAAGCATCACGATTCACAAATTACATTAGCGGTTGAATGAGCATTGAAGAGTAGAATTGATATAAAGTCAGATCTTACTACATTTGTTGTGCTTGCTAGTTTTAGTGAATCGAATTGATAAACGAATAGACAACCAGAATCAATAGAAATACAATTATAGAAAAAAAAACCAACATGTCATTCAACATCCACTCTGTCGCTGTCGTCGGTGGTGGTCCTGGTGGGCTGGCCACTGTCTACGAACTGCTACACACTGCTGCCGATGGGACCTCCACCGTCAAGTCTGCTGAACCTTCAAACCCTCAATTCACCAAAGTTGTTGGCTTTGAGCAAAAGAACGCTGTTGGTGGTGTTTGGGCAACCGATGTTGACAATGCTGATCTACCAAAGAAAGATTGGACCCAAACCGATTACTACAAAGCCTCCACCATCCATCCAAAGATTGAGACTCCAAAAGAGTTGACCGAGAAAAACACTTTTGAATCACCATTGGTTGTTGATAATGCTGCTGATAATGGTTCCCAATGGAGAACGTCTGCTGTTTATCCAGACTTGTATTCAAACGTTCCAGCTAGATTCTTGAGATTTTCTTCAATTGAATACGACCCATCGAAAACGACAAATGCTAGATTCCATCCATTAGTGGGCTACAATGACGTTACCGATGTTTTAACCAATTTTGCTGAAAAGAACGACTTGTTGAAGCATTTCAGATTAAACACCCAAGTACAAGAAGTTGAACAAACAGCTGATGGTAAATGGGAATTAACTTTGAGACAAACCGTTAATGGTAAGGATTCTTGGTACAAGGAAGTATTTGATGCTGTTGTTGTTGCTGCTGGTCATTATTCAACTCCATACATCCCACACATCCCAGGTATCGAGACATTTGATCAATCTTCCATTGTTCATCCAAAATGGTTCAGAGAAGCTGAAGATTTCAGAGACAAGAACGTTATTGTTGTTGGTACTTCATTGTCTGGTATTGATATCATCCAATACATCGATCCAATTGTGAAATCTTTAACCATCTCAAGAACACCAAACAAGGATGAAGTATTCCCATGGTTGAAGAAGGCTGCCGAGTCATACACAAACATCAAGCCTAGAATTGAAAAGATTGATGGTAAGACGGTTTATTTCCAAGATGGATCCAAATTGGAAGATGTTGATAAGATTGTCTTTGCAACTGGTTATCATTACTACTACCCATTCCTAAGCGAAAAGTATTTGCAAATCACTAAAAATGGGTACCAGAACTCCACCACTAGTGCTTCAAGAGTTTCGGGTCTATACTATGATACTTTTGACATTGAATATCCAACTTTAGGTTTTGCTGGTGTTTGTATTTGTTCATTAAACTTCCACACCATTGAAGCAAGTGCAGCTGCTCTTGCAGGTGTTTGGTCCAATGCCAAACAGCTACCTTCAAAGGAAGAACAGCACAAGTGGGAACAAGATAGATTAGCAGCCACTGGTGATAACTTCCTTTTCCACTATTATCCTTTCAACGATGCCAAAAGAGACTGGGTTGATTTGATCTACAAATATGCTCCAAAGAACAGAGCTAACCCATTAGAAGGTGAGGACATTTCAGACTTGGACAAAGCTACTGATCATGCTGAAGTGTTGTTCTATGCCACGAGAGACCAACTCCGTAAAAAGGAGGCTTCTAAGAAGAATTGATTAGTGCTTCAGACAGTTTTAGAAGAGATGCATTATTCATGGTTATTTAATTACATAATTGTACAGCTTGTTATATTCAAATTTTAGTTGTCATACTGTACTAGTAGTCTATTAATAGTTTACTAATTGTGATGATAAGTAAATTACTTGACATATTCGATCTCAAACCTTAATTATATTGATGGAAAGAAAGATTAAACACAGAGCCTCAATATAAGAGTACATTCTACACTCAAGTACATGGTACATGATGGATCATACGAGCACTTGACAAAATCGATCAAAGTGATTTCTGTGGGCTAGTTGCTCATCCTGATTCCTTACTATAAAGTTACTATTTTCTTCATTTGTTGTATTTCCGTCGATGAAGACATGAATTAACCGAAGACGTTCGTAATTTAGAACAAAGGAAAAATCAAGACGACGAGCTGTACATCGTTTCATTAATTCGGTGAGGTATGGTTGTAATAATTAGTGCAGTTTTGCCTAAAGGTTAGCATCAACAAGCTCAGAGCTGCAAGCATACTATCATACTATCGTAGAATGGTGCTCAGTACTGAGTTCAAACTTCATACTGCACATGCATCGAATAAAACTTGACGGGGTCATTATGCTTTTGCTAGTCCTGCTAGTTAGTTCTAGTAAGTACTATGTAGCTACAACCCTATTTTGATCGAAGATAGCACTTGTATTAGAATTTAGATACAAACAATAATACTAAAGTAAAGTATAGTTAGATTTCATAGATCTCGATTCTCTAAAATTACGAGAATCTATACCATGTATTTTGATTTCAAAGTTTCTAGTGCTGGAGAAGATAATCTACTGCAGCATATGAAGTTGGAACAATAAGCATATTTGCGGAGGAACTATAATTATAGTGACTATAGATAGATCATAGTATGTATTTGAAGAATGATAGTAATCGGTCTATTTGCCTAAATGATATACATATGTCATAAAGCCTATATATTTTTAGACACGACCTCTAAATTCTGATCAATAATGATCGACGACCTACATTAAAATTTAAAGCCCAGACGTAAATTCTAATCTAGAATCATAGAGCTGCATTCATCATGAATAATATAACAAGCACTACAGAATCAAATTAGTCTACACAAGTAAAATGTATAATATAGTAGGTGCTATTGTGTGTATGTTTAGTTTTTTGCTGATACTGATCAGTGTCATGATACGGTACAGTTGACCACATAATGACATAATGTCGATCGAGAGCAAGCAACTGACAACTTGCCGTATCATTCACGAATCACTATTCTTATGCATTACGAAACCATGGTGATATCAGCATAGAATCATCCCAATAGGTTAGAATTATGACTTCATTCCCATGAAAACAACATCGATACAACAGCTCACCGAACATAAAGCCTAGGCTTTTGAATCTAAAGTTTAGTGGGATTGTTACAAAGGAGTATTCAGTCCGGCAACACCCAGGCTAGGCTAGATCACTGCAAGAGCTCAAGGCTGAACAAAACATAGAAGTGTCCACAAACTTTAAAATACAGTCGTAAGATCACCAAACTTAATATTAAACAACTTGAATGAATCATGTTTGACTTGTCTTTAATACGAGTTCTCTTTTAGAAGTTTGTATCATGAATCACCATTCATTTGGTCCGTGTAGATAGGCAAGTGAAGAATCAAAATGCACGCTGACCGGCCTGGCAAATTGACTCGAGATTTTGTCCGATGGTGAAATTTGAATCTAACCGTTTTGGGGACATTTTCTGAATTTTTTGCTGTAGCTGGATTCAATTAGAGACATCAATCGTGCATGTCCCCCCTGAAATACAAAACTTGGGACATGTACATCAAAGTTAGTTCCGGTAACACTATAGAAGTGATGCAGCACGACCATGGAGAGTTCTCACTGCTGTGGAAACAAAACGTGTGTGTCCTAAGAATCTGTTACATGATGCGTGAATATGCCGGCATTCTTGTGTTGGTCCATCGATGCTATGTACGTCAGCTATAGAGTGCTTGAGACATGTCTGGAATGATTGTGAAATTTATGCAGCAGTTGAAAGTTCCTGGTTTTTAGTGGCCACCGCCTACTTGCGATGAGTATGGACAAATCTACAAAAACAGCAATTGGTTAAACTTTAGCATATTTCGATTTAACAACATGCCTAGAATAGCATTAGTTTGCATGCCACAGAGACAGCGAGGAATAGGATTCAGGAACAGAAATATTTTGCCTGTTGAATTTGATTGCTAACCGGCAGATGAAATGACATCAACTAGCAAGCACTTCTTATACTGCGCTAGATTTTTAGTTCATTAGTAGACTTTCACAGATCCATGGCATTCTGGAGTTTGAAGTCTGGAGTATTTCCACTGTTCAGTAGTACTACTACAGATTCCAGAATCTAGATCTCTGGATTTTATATATGCTCATGTAGATTCTCCGTATAACTATTGTATCACAACATCTTGATTCTTGATTCTTGACGTGGGATTTATTTTTATCACAGGGTTTACGTCATATCCATGTACGACTAATTTTTGGAACATGAAAGTTCACTCCTGGGAGCTGTAGTCATGAGCTCAACTACGTAGTTGTACGTATTCTCTGTGTGTTAGTTGCACGCAAAGAGTCTACTGTTACACCATATAATTACTAATAACTATTGTAGCACCAGTACTAATAATACACACACATGTCGTTGTACTTTTAAGTTTTAGTGCTGTTCCTGTGCTGCTGAATTATAACTTTTCAGATTCTTCAGAACAACAAATCTGCTCTGGAAACTGGACGTAGCACTTGGTACAGCAGCACACATGCGCCTTACCAGCCCATGCAGTAAGTAGGAAGATCAGGGGAGTTTGGATTTGGGCGTAATGGACATATTTCCTGAAGTGTTCCTGAATCCTGAATCCTGAAATGTGATATCGATTGTTCATCTGCTGCAATATATTTAATCCAATCCAGATCCCCTATAAACACAACAACAAAATATTTGAACTTCCTAAAGATTCGAAACGTCTCTATATCAAAGCCCTCTAATTTGGACATATTGCACAATTACTGCTCATTTCCATACCCACCAACACACTACAGATAACCACATATCCCACTGCTAAGTTATAAGATAGTTACCACTTCTACGCCCATCGGTATTTTTTAAGTTTGGCTTATTTCAGTTTTCAGATTTCTTTGCAGAGCAAATTTTCTGATTACAACAAAAGTACCACAAATACAATAAATAATCATATTATAAAGCCATCCATCTGCCCCTTTTCTGAGTCCAAGACCTGTTCCTTTTAGCTAGTTAAGTCCAAGGCTGCTGATTAGTTAATAACATCACTCTTGCCATACATTTTATTCAATTATAAGTTGGTTTTTTTAGTGCCCCCGCCTTAAATTTGTTTACCAGTATCATCATTGTTCTTATCATTTATACCCTTGAAGTTTGCTATAAACACTTGTTATACACTCCATCATGACTGATACTGCCGATAAAGTCACTTTGCCATCCATAAGAGAACTGACTCTTGCAATCCCAAGTTCTGCTAACAGTTTTAAGGCTCAACCTCACCCACAAGCCGCCAACGTTGCTCGCCAAATAACATCGCCTCCTAGAGCTAGGAGTTCTAGTGCTACAACTGCTGCTGCTGTTATGACTGCTCTACCACATCCGCTACCTGCTGCTACTGCTGCTGTGCCTGCTGTTAATGATTTTTCATCATCATCTTCTTCTTCTTCAACTCCTTCACAAGCCATTGCTGTTTATCCATTGAACCCAGTGACAAATGTTGTTCAACAAACTCCTTTGCTGATCCCTCAGACTTTCCCTTCTCCAAATCACCTGCCATCACCTCCATTAAGCACATTATCCACACATGATTCATCCAGCTTTATTTCAGTGACTGCTCCTTGTTCAAGAAATAACAGCATTTCCAATGGCTCAACCGCTACAGAACCTGGTTTCGCTACATTATCAGCAAAACCACTTCCTCACCAAATTCATCAAATCCAGCAGGTCCAGCCACTACAACAAGTTCAACAAATTCAAACTCCACAGCAAACCGCTTCTCAAAATCACCACCACAACCATCACCAACAGCAACAAATCCCAACCCATTTCTACATCCAATATGACCATGCCAACTATACAACACAACCACCACAGCATGCAATCAGTCTAGTCTATCCAATCACAGTTGAACAGGCAGCTCCCTTCCGTTCTGCTGTGCGACCAGTGGAACAGACGCTTGCTTCCCCAAAGAAGAAGCGTCCAAGAAGAAAGGCTAATGAAATGGAAAGATTATATGCTTGCAACTACAAAACTTGCAAAAACGCATATGGGACTTTGAACCATTTGAACGCTCACATCACTCTAAAGAGACATGGCCCAAAGAGAAAGCCAGAGGAGTTTAAACAGATTAGAGAGCTATACAAACTAAGAAAAAAGAGCTTGAAAAGTTTGAATGATGAAACTGCAGACCCTGAGGAAAAGATCCAGTTGATTGCAAGTTTGAGTGAGAACTTGTTGAGCAACGGGGTCGATGCAAGTAAGCTCATTAGAGAAGGAAGACCAAAAGATATCAAGGAGGCAGAGGAGAAGCTTAGAACTTTAACTCAGATTCCAGTTATTCATCAACAAAGAGGTTACAACGGTTATGGGAGACAAAGCTACAGTGTTGTTGAAGAATCCATTCAATCAAAGTAATGTGTTCAACATACTGTATTTGCTATATATTTTTATTTGGTTTGCTATACATTTGGTTTTGCTATTTTACATTTTTTTCTTCATTCTTTTGCTTTGTTGTTTTATTGTTTTATACCAGTTTACATTCTTTTATGACTCTACTTTTTTGCTCTTCTATACATATTACACATATGGTATTTCTGAAGCACAAAATGAATGAGATGCGTACCTTACACTAGACCAACGTAACATACTGCAAGACAGACTTTTAAACATAAATATCATGTATGATTTTCTTAGGCCACTCAAAACTTAAAACTCACTAACATTCAACCACTGCAGTAGTGCTTTAAACTGAAGTTTGCAAACTTCAAAGTGCAAAGTGTAATCAGTGATCACCATGTGAAATAGATGAACAGTACACAGCTGCTCGAGTCTCGACAAGTACCTGTATCCTGCCTGTCACAACAACGAATGAAGTGAGATGATCAACGCGTCAAAGCAAAAGGGACATATGAATTTCATCAGCCTCCAAACTAGTGGACATAACCGCATCTAAAATCATTCAGGCAGATCTGAACTACATACCCATTCTTTCTTTTTAAAACACTAGTACTACAAGTTTGAATCATTTTTAAACACAGTTTCAAACACATTTTGTACACCGTTGTCTAACGCCTAAACAAAAGCCTGCGTATACGGTATCTTTTACAACGTAAACGAACGTACTTGTATCAAACTAGTTAACTTTTCAACTTTAGCAGCAGGTTTTAGGTTTGTCCAGCTGTTTTTCCCCCTTACATGAACAAGCATGAACAGTTAAAAAAAAACTTTTCCGTTTTAGGCCAGTAACAAGTACAAAAACGAAACTAAAATGGTAAAAGGAAATCTGGAAAACTGCAGACTACCACTTATCAACACATAACTTGGACCCAGAATCTGAGAAGTCAACTGGTGAATGGTTCATGGTTCAATTGACAAACTTCACAATGAATCCTGCAGGCTCTGGTAAAAAAGGTACGCGCCAGTGCTTGTGTTTAGTTTCTAAAGCTTTAAGCTTAGACAAATTATGGGTGTATTCAGGTAATACTACTACTACTACTTTATGAACCGACAAACTTTATACATGCATAATACTATTAAATTCTATCTTCATAATTTGACTAGATCCAATCAATAATTAAACATGACTGGATGTGGAAAAAGATTTGCAGTTTCATTAATCAATCATACAACATTTCAAGATTCCAATAACCAGGCAGAATTATAACCAGGAGAACTTAAACACAACACGTAAAGTACCAAAGAGTCAACAACGCAACTGCCAGCAGTAATACTCGTAAAAAAGAAACGACGACAACACCCCATGCATATGGGATATTTGGATATGTACTATGCATAACCAATGCCAAATACATGGTTAAGCTTCATTCACCAAATCTTCTTGCACGAATAGGAATATCCAAAGTCGTCGAACCAATCCCTCTAAACTTGATTTCAACGCTAATACAATATTGTCTAGAAACCAAGCAACTTTGAAACGTGGGAATGATAGTCTCATCAATGATATCCAGCATTTCCAAATTGATAACCAATTTCTTACCCCAAGTTTGACCATTCTCAAAAATTTTCCAAGAGGTTGTTTCTTGTGAATTTATCATAGATTTGAAAGGATGAATATCAAATATATCACTCCTAATGTTCTTCATGGACTCAATATCAAGTACCAACGATGGATCAAAGTATTTTGCCATGCTATTCAAACCAGCACTTTTATATTTTGCTTTTAGTTCTTGAATTCTCTTTGAATACGCTGCAAACTTCGTTTGAACTCTTG
Source organism: Liangdongia berthetii (assembly GCA_030564525.1). Taxonomy (NCBI): domain Eukaryota; kingdom Fungi; phylum Ascomycota; class Saccharomycetes; order Phaffomycetales; family Wickerhamomycetaceae; genus Liangdongia; species Liangdongia berthetii. Next base: position 99,001 of record JAJLVX010000004.1, on the reverse strand, counting down.
AATCACCATCAGCAAATAAATCAAAAGAAAGCTTCACTGGAATGGATGAAATGGAATAGATGTTCATCGCCTTCAGTTTCACCTTAACTTCTTTCACTTCTGGCGGTGTAACTTTACTTGTTGGGCCTTGACCAGATGGAATGAATTCCAAATCAATATTCAACTTATCAAGTACTTTCTTTTCCTTTGAAGACAAATGTGATGATAAAGCGTCATGGTTGTCTAAACCTGTCTTGTTTAAATTAGAAATCCCATTGGTTTTGCGTAAGAGAGGTGGAGCACGATATGGTAAACCATCTTTAGGAATTTTCGAAGACACAATAACCAACCCGCCACACGTATTGCTCTTTGAAGAAGCAGATGATAGTAACGACTTCAATCCACCACTATTATGAACGAATTTCAGTCTGCTTTCAATTCTGGACTGTTCAGGTTTTGGATTGACTTGATTTCTCAAAGGGAAGTTCCCAGCTGATTTTATACCAACATTACTATCAACAGATACCAGATCTGGTCTCAAGGAAAGCTGTTGGAGTTTGATTTCATTATCCAATGCAGCTATAGCAGAAGATTGACCTTCAAGCTCCAGTTTCAAATTTCTTTCAGTGTTTGCCAAACTTCTTTCAACAAGTTTGCACAACTCATCAAGAGCTCTTTTGGAAGAAAACAAGGGAACAGCAAACCCAAATGGAATGAACCTCAAACAGTATTCATTCTCGCACAGTTTGACAAGTCTGTCGTTTTTCACAGGATATAGCTCACTTTGAAAGCCGATTATTTTAGAACTAATGGTATAACTGATTGATATATTCTCTGTGGATAAATCTTTGGTCAAAACAGGTGTACCTCGTTGATGCATATGACCATAACCCAACATCTGCTGCACTTCAATATTATTATACTTACCATTCAATTTGAATCTGTCTAACCCCAAACTTGGTGGTGGTAATAAATGCAGTTCTTGATCATGACGGCATGTGGTGTCAAGCAAAGTATATGGCAACTTGAATGTGAAAAATTTCTTATATTTTGTACCAGGTTGGATAACTCTATCATCTTGAAAGCCAATGTAACAACCTTCAAAGTCTAAAGTGTGTGGAACATAATCTATATTTGAAGATGGTGTAACATATCCATAATGCCAACTAGCACTTATGTCAACCATGTTTAGGAATCTCTTTTTAAATTGTTGTTTCTTGTCTTGATCAATAATTGTAGTGGTACCTTCTAATGAAACATAAAAGTTTTGGAAACTGATTGGTTTTTCAGATGTATTTTCAACTATAACATAACCATGAACAACATCACCAGAAGTATATTCTTTTAAGATGTGTTCTTTCGCTTGTTCCTGATCTGGAGTTGGTACTTCCTTTGTGACGTGGATCTGTAATTGTAGTGGAGTTTTGATATATGGTAATGATGAAGCATGATCTAACAGGTTGGTTTCAAATCCGGTATTTTCAGCGCCTGGCGTAGTTGGAACAGAAACAATCGAAGATGCTCTTGTAGTTGTGGGTGTCATTTCGGGATCACTTGAAACTGGGATGGCTGTAACTTGGGTAGATGTGGTTGCTGATGTTAAAGGTGCTGGTTCTGATATTGGGTGTTGGTGTACATGAATGGAATCGCAGAAATAATCAGGAGGACACTCCTCACAACGACAGTTGTCATGAGAAACTCTTGGTGTAGAATAGTTGACAGAACGATACATCTCGAAAGAAGGCAAAACATCAAACATCACCTCGTTGTTGTATTTCTTAGCGGTAGCTGCAGCTTTGATGATTTGGTTTCCAGTTTGGACTTTCTTGGAAGCCTCAATTTCAGACTCATCCAGCAATGATTCTGAATGCATGATTCTCCTCTGCTCTCTCAATAGAGCATTTGTGAAATCAATGTGGTCATATTCATCTTCGTTATCACTCATCGTGTGAACAACTCTTTCTTGATGCAAAATAATACTGTGAAGGAAAACAATTGGTTAAGATTCAGACTCGTATGCTAGCAACAATATAAAAAGAAATGTTATTGTAAACACTGTGTAGTTTAAAATTTGAATATGCAATTAAGACTATATGTCGAGTTTTGTGTTAATATAAATATAGTTGTGGTTAAAGAAATAACACCTTGTAACTTGTAACTCTGTATACGACAGGTCATCGATGCCTCAAAAAAAATTATTCAAAAATTCTTATTTCCGTAAAAATATGCAAATTCCGGGAAAAACAAACAAAGTTTAAAAATTAGTGGGTTTCCGGCATTTTGCGTAAAAAATCTAGTAGTAGAACAATATCAAGATTGGTACAAAGCATTAAATTAATAGAATTAAAGTACATTAATCATTATTAGATTCATTATTCATTAAATTATTATATATCTTATGCGTTTTCCTCACCAAATCTTCTTACACGAATTGGAACATTCAGTGTAACTGCCCCTCCATATTTAAACATAATCTCAACCTTGATACTGTAATGTCTTGAAACAAGACAACTCTGAAATGTTGGAACAATAGTATTATGAATATTATCTAGCATTGCAATATCCAGTACCAAACACTTTGACCAATCGTTTTCAGCAACACGCTCCCATGCAGTAGTCTCTTTGATATTAATATTCGACTCCAAGACATCCATGTCATGAACATAAGATTTGATGTTTCTCATGGCTTTCATATCTTGGACCATAGACGAATCAACATATCGATGCAATGTCTTTACATTGGAATCTTTGTATTTTTGTGCCAACTCTTCCCACTGGGTCAAATATCCTTCAAATTTCTTTTGGACAGCTTTGTCATCTTTCAAGAACAAATCTGAAGAAAGCTTAATCGGTATTGACAACGTAGAAAACAAGTTCATTGCTGTCAATTTAACTCTCACTGATTTCACTTCTGGAGGTGACGTGAAGTTCTTTTCAGATGGAATGCACTTTAAATCAATTTTCAGTTTATTCAATGTCTTCATTTCACTCGAAGATAAATGTGATGTCAGTTGGTCATGATTATCCAAACCATGCTTGTTCAACTTGGAAAGTTCATTGGTGGTTCTCAATACTGTTGGTGCTCGATATGGCAAACCATCTTTAAGAATTTTTAGAGATGCAATGATTAAACCACCACTTTTGGACAGTGAAGCTGATTGACCAAATAGATTCCTTATCGAAGAAGCTGCATTGCAAACAAAAGCCATACGAGCTTCAACTCTTGAGTTTTCTTGCTTTAGTTGCGACTGATTTCTCAATGGCGAACTTGGATCAAAAACCAGTGGTGTTCTAATTGACAACTGTTGTTGCTTGACATGTGTATATAGCTCCTCCAGTTCCTCAGTCTTACCTTCAATTTCAAGTTTTAGATTTACTTCAGCATTTCTCAAGCACCCTTCAATGTGTGTAGAAAGTTGAGCTAGCTCTTTTTTTGCAGAAAACAGTGGAACAGCAAATCCAAAAGGGATAAATCTCAAGGAATATTCAACTTCACTTAATCTCACTAAATGATCATTCACCACTGGGTGCATTGCACTTTTGAAGCCAATGATGTGACAGTTGATTGAATAACTGATTGCTTGACCACTTCCAGCCAAATCACTTGTTAAAATGGGCGACCCCCGTTTATTATTAAGCCAACCGCAATGGAATTCTGGGATCAGTTTAAGAGTTGGAAATTTTATCCTATCAATACCAAAACTTGGTGGTAATAGTAAATGCAATTCTTGGTCATGACGACAAGTATTATCAAGTAAAGTGTATGGAAACTTGAATGCAAAAAATTTCTTAAATTTTTCTCCTGGTGGTAACACCTTTTCCATATTGAAACCTATAATGCAATCTTCAAAATCTTTGGAAAAGACATGATAGTCAATGTTGGATGAAGGAGTAATTGAACCATAATGCCAACTTGCACTCATATCAACCATGTTCAAGAATCTTTTTCTTGTTTTTCTTTTGAGGGCAAGATCAGAAATGGAAATGTAACCATCTAGTGAGACAAACACACTTTGATATTTGATAGGTTTGTCAGAAGTATTTTCCACAATAATATAACCATGCACAACATCACCAGAAGTATATTCCTTCAAATGAGATTCCATTTCTTGAGACTTTGATGTATCGGGAACATCTTTTGTGACAAAGATTTCCATTTTGATCGGTGAGTTTGATATCAGTGGTAATGAATGTGCACTATCCAAAAGATTGGTTCCAATAGGTTGGTTTCTTGAAATAGTTTCAGTATCTGGGGAATTCACAGTCGATCTTGTATTGTTGTTATTTCCTGTAGCAGTAGTTTCACCAGAAGTTGTAGAAGATATTGGATTATTCATGCCAGCGCTTGAACTAGAATAAGAGCCAACACTACCGCTCGTATCCAGATTAAAGTAATCTGGAGCTGGGCTATTGTCTTCCTCCTGAACAGGTGTTGGTGTTGTGTAGTTGATTGAGCGATACATTTCAAACGATGGCAACACATCAAACATCAGATGCTGGTTGTACTGTGACTGTTTAGCCTTTGCAGCAGGCTTGATAAACTCTGCACCATTCTGAACCTTCTTTGTTGATTCAAAATCGATTTCATCCAGAAGCGCTTGAGAATGAAGTAGAGTATTCTGTTCCCTCTTCACTGCGGTTGAGTAGTCGATCTTCTCGCTTTCCTCCTCCTCAACGTCACTGCTTGACATAACCAGATTCTATCGATGTGCTTATAATGGTAGCAGAATATATGAAGGATCAACTTTCTAGTCTTCCCTTGGTCTTTTGTTGTTGTTGATCATGATGCTAACATGCTCTTTAATCCATCAAAGGGCTGCCGATTGGCCAGTAGCTTTTTCTTTTTCACTATGGCATCGCTGCATTGTTTGGCAAAAACTCGCACAAGGAAACCTGAATATACAGAATAGGAAAGTTTCAGAGGCTGTTAAGTAAATATAGTGAATGGCTCAAAGTCACTGAAACGTGAAAGGTGTAGTCTTCAGATTATTGAATCTTGAAAGTTGCAACCATGCAGTATTGCTCCATATCATATATACACCATATTTAAAATACTCTGGTTTCCATAAACTCCGTTTATTTCCCTTAAATCCAATTTAATTACCGTATTGGGAAAGTTCCATAATGGGAAATTTACTTAATTGGGAAATTATGGACACTAAATTTTTTTTTTTTTTTTTTTGCTGCTTTCGACAAGCTTCACAAAGATTAACACTGGCATGAATGTTTAACAATTAAGCACAAACACGTAAAAGGATCAAAACTCAAAGCTAATTCAAACCCAATAAACGTGGTGTACATGGTGCTGTGACACAACAATGGCAAAGAAATTATCAGAAGGTAGAAAAGTTGGTAGTGGTAGGAAACCTGGGAAAGCAAAAACTTTGGCTGAAGGTCGTAAAGTTGGTAGTGGAAGAAAGAAAGGTAGTGTGAGTAAAACACTAAGCACTGGAAGAAAGGCAGGGAGTGGAAGAAAAAAAGGCAGTAAGAATAAAAATACTGTGATTGCGGTTACTACTATTACCCCTTCTCTTGAAGCACCAAACTCTTCAGGTTCAGTTTCTGGTCATCTTGCAACTTTAGAAAACCCTAATCCTGAAGTCATATCTTTGAAGAAAAACCTTCCACCACCAGAACCACAATTATTAAAGCCAAAGAGCTTTAGTCCCGTCTACGCAGAGAATTCTATGAGCTGTTTCCCTGTCGGTGCTCCTGGTGTTGCTCAAATGGGTCAATTTTTTCAAAATAACCAACAAAATTCAACAGTTGTTCAACAACCTAGCGGTCAACTGTATCATCTTTACTCGCCCCAAATAACAGGTAATCACATGCAAGATCACCCATTACAACAAGCTGGGCCAATACATCACTATCCAGTCGCTCAACAACAACAGCAGCAGCAGCAGCAGCAGCAAGTTGTGAATCCAGCTTCTACTCCAATACAATATGCTTTACCCATTACCCACTCCTATAGTTTGCGAGGTGCCGCAGTACAGGGGAGTTCGACAACTGCAGAAAAGAAATGAGAAACGCCCAACTTGTATTTGTATATTTTGTATTATATATCTTGCTATATAGATTTCCTTCTAAATACTATAATTAATATTGACTTTGAAGTTTGAAATAATTTACCATTACTGTCTGTCATCCGTTAAGATCAAATTGTAACAGGCGCGCTAGCGCAATTTTTTTTTTTTTTTTTTTTGGTTTTGGCGTTTCGCAAATTATTGTTTGTCCATGACACCTCTATTTCTATTATCTAATATAACACTAGTAGTTAAGTTCTGAGACAACTAGTCCATATACCTGATAATAATCATGATTCATCAAAACTTTTTTTTTCACAATAGCTTAATGTTTATTTCTAATTTTTATAAACTTGTTCTGAATTTTTTCGAGCCGAAACTACTGCTGAACAAAAAAAAACCAAAAAACAAATGAATCCTAGGAGATTCGAACTCCTGCTTCTTACGAAATTCGATCTTGAGTCGAACGCCTTAAACCGCTCGGCCAAAGATCCAAATGTTATTCGTTTAAAATTTTGCTGTTTTCCGGACAAACAAGCCAAGTTTTTGCTTGACTCCGATTTGACTCCTGCGGTGATTTGACCCGGATTTGTTACTGTTTAGGAATTAAAGGCATGAGTTTTTGACTCTGTTCAAGATTGTGATGCAGCTTTGAGGAGTTTGACACAAAAATCAACAAGATATCACTACTCCTCTCATGAGCTCTTGACCATTTTCTTTCCACGGATAGGCATATCGGCTCAATTTGAAGCGCCTGTAGAGTGGTTAAGCCAGGATTCGATGTATTTATAAGGATTGCTGTTTCTCTGATTCATTTGAGGTTAATACTGTTTTAGTTAAGTACACACACCACAGACAATAACATGCAGTTACCTAGAACATTGAGCTTGTTTAATAAGCTCCTTTTTAAGAATTCATCGAGACTGTGTGGAGTTCCATTAGACAGTGCAAATAAATTGAATAGAAGCTTTTTAACTCGTGCTGTTAGTGAATCCAATGATGAATCCGGTTCTTTTCTACATGCTATGATGACAACCAAAACACCAACATCTCATCAGGTTCCTTTTGTTAAAACTCCTTTGGTTTACTCTACAGAATTGACTGAATTAACACCAAGTAAAGTGTACTTGAAACAAGAGTTTACACAACCATCGGGAAGCTATAAACTGCGTGGTATCTCTAATTTTATCAAAACATCAATTGAAAAGATTAAAGGAAATCCTTTGAACAAAGACAAAAAGATTATGGTGTTTTCAAATTCTGGTGGTAATGCTGGTAATGCTGTTTCCTATGCTTCACGTTTCTATAACGTTGAATCTACCGTTGTTTTACCAGTTTCTACAAAGGAAAAGATGAAGAATAAAATTATGAAAAACGGTTCTAATGTTATTGTATACGGTGAAACCATTGGGGAAGCTGGTGACTACATCCAAAATGTTTTGATTCCAAATATTGATCCTGATACAATTCCAATATACTGCCATCCTTATGATTTGGAACCAATATGGAATGGACATTCCACCATCATTGATGAGATCGTCGATCAGTTGGAGCAAACAAATAAGTTGAAGAATTTGAAAGGTATCGTTTGTTCCATTGGTGGTGGTGGTTTATACAATGGTATAGTTGAAGGTTTGGAAAGAAATCATTTGCATCATGTTCCAGTGTTGACCATTGAAACTAAAGAATTTCCAACATTTGAAGAAGCTATCAAAGCTGATAAGTCAGTTGAATTGAAAAATTGCAAATCAATTGTTGTGTCTCTTGCATGTCCATATATTTCTCCAAAATCAATGGAAAACTATCACTCACACAAGACTAAGAATGTTTTGGTTACTGATGCAGATGCAGCCAAAGCATGTGTTGAGTTTGCTCGTGATTTGAACATTATTGTGGAACCAGCCTGCGGTGTTGCTTTGTGTAGTGTCTACAATGGTATTATAGCAAAGAATCAAGACTTTTTTGGAGGTCCCTTGACGAAGGATGATATAGTCGTCATTATTGTTTGTGGCGGTAGCGCAACTTCGCTTGATGATTTGGCTGAATATAAAGAGCTAGCTGGTGGAATATAAATACAAATATACTGAGACAAGCAAAGCTAGTCTACAATGTGAAATTATAAATAATCCCATTCATTAACAAGTATATATTAATAGCAATATAACACATTCACATCTATGAAGAAACAGTCTCTGGATAGTTTCTCAAATCCAATGTTAAAGTCTTAGAACTGTTTTGATTTTGTTCTCTGTAGATACCAACCAAAGCATCAGATTTTTCAAACAATCCATTCTTCAAACTAATAACAATAAACTGGAATCCAGGACCAGCATGTTTGTTGATATATCTAGCAATTCTACTAACATTGGTGTTATCCAAAGCAGCATCAACTTCATCCAACACAAAAAATGGAGATGGATTGAATGAATGAATTGCAAATAATAATGCTAAAGCAGCAACGGTCTTTTCACCACCAGATAACAACTCCATATCACTAAACTTCTTCATTGGTGGCATTGCATGGTATCTAATACCAGCTAAGTATGGTTCATCTTCATCCTCCAATGTTAAATCTGCTGAACCACCACCTAATGCGCTGTTGTTTGATTTAGTCAACTGCTTGTAAATAGCATCAATTTCTTTAGAAACATGATTGAAAGCATTGATAAACAAATCATAACGTTTCTTCTTGATTTCTTGAAACTTCTTGACGATAACTGTTTCCTCAGATCTAGTCTTGTGTAATTCTCTTTCAATTTCTTTCATCTTTTCAGAAACTTCAACAAATCTTTCCTGTGCCTTAACATTTGGTGATAATGATTCTAAAACCTTGTCCAATTCACTTAATTGCTCTTCAAAGTCTTTAGAAATCTTGGAACTGTTTGTTTCTTTGTACTTGTCTGGTAATTTGGAGTAGTTAACAACAATTGAATTAGCAGCTGTAACCACTTCCTCATTGTTATCAATAGGTAATTCATCCAAAGACGATTCCAGAAGCGGTATACGAATATTGGTGATCTTACAGTCTTTTAGAATACTGATTCTTTCCAAAATAGTAGCTTCAAGGTCTTGTTGTAACAATTCAATGGACTTTTTCTTATCTTCATAAGCCGAAAATGCAACAGCAACATCATCTTCCATGGACTTGGTTTTCAACAACTCAGCTTCAAGCTTCTGTTCAAATTCCCTAGACTCACCAATGATAACTTCAAGTTCACTATCAATATGGTCAATTTCATTATTAATTCCATCTTTCTGGACAGTCAATTCGTTCAAAGCTTTCTCTGCAGTAATATTCTCCTTATTAACACGAGAAACTCTGTCACTTGTTTCATCAAGACGTTCCTTCTCAAATGCCAACTTTTGTTCCAATTTCAAAAGCTGTGTTGCATACTGCTTCAATTCTCTAGATTGTTCTCTCACAATGTTACCAGTGGAAGATTCATACTCTTTAACCGATTTGAATCCAAGTCTTGAGCAAAATGATGCAAATATATCCTTCTGAAGAGATGCAATACGAGATTCTTGTTGAGAAATTTCAACATCTAATTCAGAAACCTTTACCTTTTGTTGTTCAATATTCTTGTCAACCTCATTAGAATTGCTGTAGTATTGCATTTCTGCATCAGTATCCAAAATGAATCTTTCCAATTCAACTCTCTTTCTTCTGACCAAAGCCAGCTGGGATTCAATATCAATCATTTCATTCTCCAAGTTCTTCACTTCCAAATAATCAGGTTTTGTTTGCTGTAATTCATTCAATTGATAAATCAAATCATCTTTTAACTTGGTCAAACCATTGACTTCTGTCTTGTTCCATCTTCTGTCGGAAGTTTTTGTTCGACCACCAGTCATCAAACCAGCTTTGTGAATTAAAGATCCATCCAAAGTGGCAACTTTAACATCCAAATTCTTGGACCATCTGATTCTTTTTGCAACTTCTAAGGAATCACAAACCATGGAATCACTACAGATGTATTGCATTGCTCTTTCTAAAGATGGCTCAAAATCAATAATATCAATAGTTGGTCTTGCTTGTGGATCAATACCACGGGTACGAGGATCAACAGGCTGGGCTTCAATGGTATCCAATGGGATGAAACTGGCTGTACCAGCTCTTTGCTCTTTCAAGTAATTGATACATTGGTGAGCAGTGGTGGAGTTTTCAACAATGACTGAATCAAAATTTTTACCAAGGATAGTAGACACCGCCAATTCGTACTTCTTTTGGTTTGGTTGACACAAATCATGAACAATACCACGAACACCTGGGAATAATCTTCTTAGCGTATTCACATTTTCTCTTAGCTTTCTTTCTCTGTTTGTTTCTCTTTGGTTAGCACTCAAATCATCCAAAATTAATAAAGTTTCCTTCAACTTCGAATTTAATTCATATTCTCGAGTCATGTAATTTTCGTTGGCCAGGTTCAATTGTTTTAGTGTTTGTTTTTTGTTGCCATAGAGTTCATTCAACTCGTTCAAATCAGAACTCACAGAAACCAATTGATTCTTCAAGTCTGCACTTTGATTCTTTAATTCCTCGACTCGATCACCAGACACAGATTTCTGACTTTCCAAATTTGCAATAATAGCTTGTAATTCATTTTTCTTTACAAGTAGTAAATTCAACTTTTCAGTTTCACTTGCACCACCTTCACTTAAAAATGTTTCTTTCAAAGATTCGTATTCTTGTTGATCTTCAGCAGTTATTTCTGAATCTTTGTTCTTGGAGTTGAATTCCTTCTCGGCACTAGCCTTAGCTTTGGTGACAACCTTCATTTGTTTTCTCACGCCAGCAACATATTCGGACTGTCTTTGAACATCATTGTTCAAATCTTTCATACGTTTGATGTAATTTGAAATCTTCTTTTCTAAAACTTCCTGTTGAGAAACAATAGGTAGCAGTTCTCTTTTTTTGTCAGCCAATTGCTTTCTCTTTTTGGAAATTGACTTTTCAAATGAGTTTAATTTTAAAGATTCTTTAGCATATTTAGCCTTGATCTTAGAAAATTCAGCATCCTTGTTAGCAGAGTCGTTCTTCAATTTTTTCAACTCCTTTTTAGATTCTGTTATGGATTCACTCAAAGACTCTTTCTTAGCTTCCAAATGGTATAGCTTCCACAAAGTCTCCAGCATAATCAGATGATTCTTTTCGGCAAGCTTAGTCTTGAACAATACACCTTCTTTGTTTTGCTCGTCATATTGCTTCAATTCACTTGCCAGTGTTCTCTTCTTTGACAAAATAGCTGATGTTGCTTCTTTGGATTTATCTTGTAGTTCTTTTGCTCTTTTGTATTCTCTCTTATATTCTGCAGACCCACTCACTGTTTCAATTAAATTCGCTAAATCCACTGGTGATTGAGAAGCAATCTGTTCAACATCACCTTGAAACACCAAGAAATTTCTAGCTTTGATCAAAATGTTTTCTGATTTCAACAATGAGGCATATTCAGCAGCAGACACAGGCTTGTTGTTTATTCTGTATTCACTGTTTCCTCTTTTAGTGATTGTTCTCTTTAGCAACAGTTGCTCGCCACCTGTCTTTTCATAAATGGCCAAAACATATGCCAATTCTGGGTCAGATTCGGTTACAGCATCCTCATCTTCATCATCTGCTTCTTGGATTCTTCCTCTGTAAATCAAATCCTTCAATTGATTTGATCTTAGATGACTGGAACGAACACCAAGCACAAAAGAGATGGCATCCATCATATTTGATTTACCAGAACCATTAGGACCAATGATACTTGTGAAATTAGCAGAGCCAAACCCAACAGAGGCTGTTCCTTTGTACGACTTGAAATTGTGTAGTTCAATACCGATTAGTCTACCCATTTTTGGTTTTTGTTGGACTGTTATTTGTTTGTTGATGTTTGAATTAAAGACGTGAAGTTTGTCTTTTACGCGTCTTGATTTTTATTATTTTTTCAATTTACGCGAATTGGGAAATTTTGACGACGTCGATAAATTTCAAAGTTTATCGATTTAGTGAAGTGTCTGGTATCTATTATATGAAGTATTTTTTATGTTCATTGTTTCATGCTTTGTATATGAATCATATAATATTACTGTTTACAGCTCAAATATTATGGATTTTCATGCCTTTTAGTACTGTCTGTTTGACCTTCAAGCGGCCTATAGACGTGGTAAATATGAAGAGTAAATACTAATATTGTCAAGTCATAACAATATAACATACATATGTTTTTCCATATATCAGGATTCAATAGTATTAAATACTGTAAGCTTTTAAACTTTGACAGCATCAAAAACTTAATTGTGTAAACTTTTATTAACACTTTTTTAGGTGCTTTTTGACGTTGCTACAATTCATATCCATATTAGATACCATCATCGGCTTATTATAAACTTCTCAACTCATCAACTATTATATATAATATATTACTACTTCTGTTTCCAGCATTCCACTATTTATTGACCTTAATCGTTCTTAGCTTCAGCCTCATCATCATTAACAGCACTTGAAATCAGATTTTCCAATTCAATAACCTCGTTGGCGATTCTCTGATACAACTTGTTGTTCTTAACACTCTGCTTAATCTCAAACTTGTTGACATACCACACCATGAAACGGTAATTAACCCAGATTAGCAGCAATGAGATACACACAACAGCAGAGTGTTGGAAAATCTCCTTTGTATCTGAGGTGTCCAAGGTTCTGACCCAGATGATGATGTTGGTGGCTAACAAGAAGTCCATGGCAGCAATGACGACGACTATCAGACCTGCAAAGTATAACTTTAGAGAGACACCTGATTTTTGTTTTCTCATGTAGGCATATGGAGGACCAAACAATTTCTCTTCTGCAAGAGTGGTGTCGTAGCGATCTTGCTCGTATATTTGTTGAGCACCTTTTGGTAGCAAAGTGGAACTGGAACCTTCGTCAGCTTGCATTTTATTATAGTTTATATTCTTATTGTTTGAACTAGCTGTGGGATTAATACTTGAAAAGGGTCTTTGTTAGATGAAAATTTTTAGCTGATCTTCGAAGATAACTTTATATACCCTATATTTTTCTCCTGTGGTGTCTGGGTGTTTTGACTAATCTTTTCCATCAGAGTCTTCACTGACCCAAGATTCAAGAATTAAACTAGATGTTCAAAAGGTTCAATCAATTTGACTGAAGTTACAAATATTAGCACTACGATAGTATCACTAAATGTTAAACGTTTAAAGTTACAAGCTTCTACTATACTTTTTAAATGATAAATGTATTTGTATCCAGAATCAAGATTCCTGCAGAACCAGCCATTTGCCGCGAATTCGATCTGTAAATAGAGATCTAAAAAATCAGTACGAAACAGCTACTGCTCTGATTTTTCATTATTATGCATTACTATATTAAAAAATGAACAGATACTAATAAAGAACTAGAAGTCTATTGCGTCTTGCCGATGGAGAGTTTGCCTTGAACTTTGAAGATTTTCCTTTTTGTCTCAAGATGCATTTTTTGTGAAATCTAAAATCTCGATATAACTTTTGGTATTCTTTTCAACCGCAGCAACACATCTCTTATTATCGAATTTTGTGGACCAGATTTGACCACAGTCTGGCAACAAGTTTGAGCGTAGGATTTCACCACCGCGTCTTAAGTCATAAATGTTGAATTGTGCTTCACCACCGCTGACTAACAAGTTTGGAGATGCAGAGAACGTAGTGATTGCTGAATGGTTATCATGATGGAGAGTAAATAAACTTGTATAGTTGTTTGGATCCCAACCTCTTAACGTACCATCAGCAGCAGCAGTGATTAGGTATTTTTCAGACAATCCAAGTAAACCAACTAAAAGTGTATGATTGCATAGTTGACTAATACACTCACCAGTGTTTAAATCCCAAACTCTAACTTTTGTGTCCATAGAAGCAGAAATGCAACGGTTTCTTTCAACATCAATGATAACAGAATAGATTCTATCAGTATGACCTCTCAAAACAAATTTTTCTCTGCGTTCTTTCAAATCCCAAACACGAACTGTGTAGTCATAAGAACCAGATATCACAATATTACCATGACCAACAACTGAACGAACAGAAGCAGTATGACCACGTAACACCGTGACAAAATATGGATTAACACGTTCATTATCATCATAAAAGTCATCATCCTCTTCATCGGGTAATCTCCAGACATGCAATGTTGAGTCTCTAGACCCAGTGATGATCAATTTTTCACCAGTATCCTCCATGGTGACAATTTCCATAGATCTAATAGTGGAGATATGACCTCTAAAGATGTGTGTACATCTTCCTGTATTAAGATCCCAAATACGGACAGTTCTATCAGTTGAACCACTAATGATTTGGTTACCGACACATTTAAGAGCCCAAACACCGCCATCATGACCCTGTAGGACTCGCAGACGCTCACCAGTTTCAGCATTATAAATATTGATCAAGTTATCATCAGCACCACTGATAATCTTGTCGTCAACTAGTTGTAGACATGCAATTAAAGAAGTGCCATGACCAGTCACAGTAGTTCTTTTTGGGACAAAGTTTGGATCAATCCAGTTCTTGTATAATTTAAATCTTTCAATGTATAATTTACGATAATAACCTGGAGTTATTTTAGCTAAATGTTCAGTTTCTTTCAACTCTTCTTTTGTAATGAAATGTTCTTTGTAAATGGTATCTCTCCAAAAGTCTTCGGTGACCAGTTTTCTCCATCTTTTTGAAACCAACAAGACTTGACTTAAAGTTTGATAATCCAAATAATGCAAGATCTTGGACCCCAACTCTGTTGGTAGTGTTCCCACGATATCTCTTTTCAACCCATTCTTTATGGTATCATTCAACTCACTTAATGTCTGTCTATCGGCTTTTGATAAAAGTTTGAAAACCAAGTTGTTTCTAGCGTGTAAAGATAAAGAATGGGCCAAATTTTCAACCATATCGATGACTTCCAGAGTACTTGATGGGTTAGCGTCTGATGCTGCTAGTTGGTATTCGTCGTAGTTTGCTTGCACTGGAGATGCAGAAGGTGATGGGAGTGGGAGATCACTAGTTTCATAATCTTTATGTTGTTGGGTATTTGTGGTTGTTGTTGTAGCAGTAGGAGTAGGAGTGGTTGCAGCAACCGTGGCACCTGGTGCTGTAATAGGTACTTGTGTAGAAGATACTGGAGTAATATTTGGAGTGCTTGAATCAGCACTTTTTGGCTGTGGTGATATGATTTTGGTATTTTGCTCATGATGATCATGAGACAGGCCTGTTGGTTCATTAGGAGCAGGAGTATTAAAAGTATCAACGGGGGAAACAGCAGATGGTTGTTCTGTACTAGTATCAGTCTCCAGAGAGTATTCATCATCAGAATTTTTCAAAGTCAGCCTTCTTTTTCTTTCACCTTGGAACTTTAGTCCAACTTGTTGTTCTTCAGCACCACGCTTTTTGTTGGCTTTCTTTGCAATGCCTGAGCCATCATTGAACAGCAAATCTTCTTCTTTAAGTCTGCAACTTATAGGCAGTTCTGTTCCAAGTAGAGGGTATTGTGGAGGGTTTGACATGGTTCTCTACTGTGTATGAATGTTTTGTTGTTGATGTAGTTATATGTTTGATGATGATAAATATATATGGAAACAGCCAGAGTTTTTAAAATAACGACAGTGTGAAGATGAAATATGAAATATGAATCTCTCAGCGCTCTTAGCAGCAGTGCTCTATCTCAGTGCCTCACAGATGAGTAGTTTTGCTGTTCTCGTGAGAATCTGAAACACCTATTTGGTGGCAGTTACAAAGAGAGTGTTGTGTGGTGATTTTTTGCAAATTCCTTTAAGGGTTACTGTTTACCCAAACAAACAAAAATTATCTTCTCGGTGAAATGTGGTTCTCTGTTTCTCTGTTTACACACTCTGTGTTGACTGTGTGTCTCTGTGTGTGTGTCTCTATTGATGTAGAGTGTAAACAATAAAAGAAACAACACCTTCTCAGAATCAGACTCGTCTCGTCTGTTTTTCTTTTGTGTTTTCTTTTCGAGTGATGTTTCGAATTTTTTTGGGACATTTTGCTGAAAAGTTGATATTGAGCTGTTGAGTTGATTGATTAGTTGATTGATTGATTATTGATTAGTTGATGGTCCTATTGATTGCTTTGTTGGTTTTCTTTAATACGCTCGAGTGAATAATGCTTCCTTCAAGATCCCGTTGCTTCATTGGCTCTCCAAGCTTCAGACGTTTCACCAGTACGTTTTATGATGGTACTGTTTCTCCAATCGCCAGGAAGGAACAAAATACAAAACTATTATCTCGAGACATCCCAACAGTCGAGCTGGCTTATGACGTGTACAACGACAAGTCCTCTGCTTTATCCTCTTCTTTAGACCCAATCATCATTCTGCACGGGTTGTTTGGATCAAAGGTTAACAATAGAAGCATCGCTAGAGAACTCAACAAAAAATTAACAAGAGACGTCTACTGCTTGGATCTAAGAAACCATGGCGATTCTCCACATAGTGAAAGACTAGACTACTCTGCTTTGGCTGCTGATGTTGAGCACTTCATCGATTCGCATAACCTGGGGAAGGCTATTGTCATTGGCCACTCCATGGGGGCTAAAACAGCAATGGCTATGACTTTTAGAAGAAGTGATCTGGTTAGTATCATGGTGAGTGTTGATAATTCACCGGTCAACTTGCAACCTTCCTCGGTGTTTCCAAGATACTGTAGCGTCTTGCAAGAAATCGTTGCTAACAAGGACATTACAAGATTGAAGCAAGCTGATGAATACTTCAGTAAGTACGAGACTGATGCTACAGTGAGACAATTCTTGTTGCAGAATTTAAGATCTGATTCAGAAACTGGTGGTTTAAAGTCTAGAGTTCCATTGGATATTTTGAAAGATGCATTAGTCAAGGGCAAAGTTTCCGGTTGGGATTTTGACCCTGCGTTCAACAGATGGGTTGGTCCTGCTTTGTTCTTGAGAGGCTCCAAATCCAAATATGTCCCAGATGACTACATTCCAACTATTGGCCAGTATTTCCCAAATTTCGAAGTTAGAGATGTTGATGCTGGTCACTGGGTCTTGTCTGAGAAACCTAAAGAATCTGTCGAGTCTATTGTTGACTATATTGATAGACATGAAGATATATAGATTTAACACCTTTATAGCTTACAGAAAGAACAGTATATAGGAACATATATGTATATAATTATGGTATTGATTTGGTATACTGGTAGTGCTAGTAGTATACTAGTATAAGATAGAACCGAGGTTGACCCTCGGAATTGGAATTGGCTATATCAAAAAACATCAACATCAAACTTAAACGCGATAATCCATAAACATCAAGAAAACAACAACAGGAATTCAACTACACAATGGCAGCTGCAGATCTGATACCCGAGGTTGAGCAAAACATGCCTGAGAACCTTCCAGAGGCCCCAGAACCAACAGTGTTCAAAGTCGACAAGGCGGATTTGGCAAAACATGAAGAATATGTTCGTTCATTTAGTGCTAAGCACAAGGTTACAACCAATGCAAAAGAAATCAATTTCCCTAAACCAGGGAATTTCCAGAATCAAGAGATGGTCAACAAGAGTAAAGATGAATACTTGTGCTTCAAAACTGACAAATTTGGTGAAGAGAAAATCACAGCAAATGGGTTCTTGCTTGGTGGCCGTAAGTTCTTGATAACAACGTTCACTTTACCAGGTCATGGTAAGAAGCTTTATGTGTTGGGAACAGAAGCAGCCAAACTTTTGAACTCGAGAGATTCATTCGTGTTGTTCAGCAAGTACAAGCAATTGTTCAAATACAACTGTAACGATGATGAGCGTAAATATTTGGATGAACAAGGTTTCAACATTGCAAGATCCAAAACTAGAACAGTGGCTGTTACCACTGCAAAGAATTTCTTTATGGTTTTTGGTGCTAGAGTCATTTTAAATGGTGTTAGAGTTAAAGATGATTATTGGGAAGAAATTGCTAAACAACAAGGCTTTGATGAAACATCACAAGTGTTCCCAGTTATTGAGAAAAAACCAATCATTGCCAAACCAGATTCTCCGGCTCCTGCTCCTTCACCTGCCCCACCTATTGCAAATACTACTACCACTGCTACAAATTCTAATGTATCTACGCCAACTATCCCAAAGAAGACTGCTCAAAAACATGAAAAGCCGGAAAGAAAGAAAAAACCACCAAAACCAGTGCTCATTGTGTCACCATTGCCACCACTGGAGGACCGTAAAGAATACTTGGAGGCATCTACATCTGGTATGCCTACACAGGTCTTACCTGGTCAAGGTATCACTGGTGGTTTAGAATTAGGTGCTGTTGCTACAGTGCCCAAATACAAGAATGACGGGAACAGTGGTAATAAACATAGAAGTATATTGAGTTCCCTGGTCACAAATAGTGGTCCGATTCCAACCCCATCTCATCAATCTTCAAATTATCCTCCTATAAATAATGAATTGAGTGGGCAGAAATCACAAGCTGGCTTGCCCTATTATAAAGACACTGTTATGCAAAACATTCGTACTATGGACCAAAAGAAATTGAAAACTATTGAGTATATCCATGGTGCTGTTGAAACTAATAACTATCTAACGTATGCCAGAAATGCTAGAAAAAGACAATGGACTTGTTATTGGCAAGTAAAGAGTGGTACACCTTTATTGATGACTGAAAAGCAAGCACCAGAATTCTTGAAAGAGAAGGAAGAGTTTACAAAGAAGGTTGAAACCGAAACAAGATTTAATGAAAACTTGAATTGTGATCAAGTTATTACTAAAAAGATCAAACCAAATCCAAACTATTTGAATCATGGTAATTTGAAAGGCTTGAAACCGCCATATGCTGAAAAACCAGCTCCTCCAATACCACAGATTCCTCAAACTATACAACAACAAAAAGATGCTGCCGCTGCCGCTGCTGCAGTTTCTCAGGCTACCCCACAAGCTCAAAGTGCATCATGATACTAATAACAGTTTCAATTGTGCATGCAGATGGGTTTACTCTTCCTAGTTGAACTAGATGTATAATATATTGTATATTATTAATTTTAATGTAATTATAATGATGATAAATATCGATCTTTAGTATACAGTTATATAATTTACATTAAATGCCGGGAATTAAAATGTGAATATGATTCTGTACCTTTAACTTTATAGTAACTTTGTCTTGATATCATGACGCAATCTAAATGTAAAGAAACTCAACAATGCAATAAACACCAAGATTGGCAAGATCAGCCATTTCAAGCCTTGAACCAAGTCATGGATTGGGTTTTCTTGTCTCTCTTCTTCTGAGTAAACCAAGAACTGGATCTTTTTGGTTAATTCAACAATGGATTGTTCATTTTCACGCAATTGGTTGTTTTGATCATTCGATAGTTTGTTAACAGTGGAGATCAATGCATTTGTTTCAGACTTGAAAGTTGATTCCAGTGCTTGAATCTTGGCTTCATAAGACTCAACTTGTCTTTGAACTTGTAGAACCTTGTCTGTAAGTGCATTAACTTTTAATGAGAAATCATCAAGGAATGATAAATCAATTTTACCGTCTTTTGCAGATGCAGCAGAAACAGCAATTGCATTGATCTTGGATTCCAAGTTTTTAAAGTTTGAAGCAATATCATTGTTCGACACTTGTAATTTGTCAACAGCTTCCAAAAGCGCACCAGTGGAAATTTGAGAGCCTTGGTTATTAACTACTTGTTCCTTTTCAGTCAATTCCTTTGGTTTTTCAGTGGACTTGGAGATTGGGTTACCATTCTTATCCAATCTAACGTATTGGGTGACGACTTGAGGTTGCTGAGCAGACTTCCCATCATTGTCCAAAACTTCAGACAAAACACCACCATACGTCTTTAATCTCAACAATTCAAAAGTCTCATGGTTCTTTGTAGAAGACGCACTGGCACTCAACTTGTAATCTTTTGGCAGCTTGACCTTGTTTGTCTTGACACAAATTTGATTGTTAACTTGGATGACCAAAATATTATTGTAATAACTGATTCTCAAAGTGAATGGAACTTGTGAGTCTTGATAAGCCAAAACGCAGGAACCAAAAGCAGCATCATATAGTTCCTTGGAACCTTGAGTAAACTCTTGGGTGCCATCACTCAAGATCGCGTGAATAGAACTACCAATGGTGGAATCACTATCAACAACAATGTTCAAACCGTCAAACTTCTTGGATGCACCATACAACGTAGTATCTTTAGTATCATGTTCCTTGACATATCTTAGAGAGAAACCATCGCCAGTTTTACCAAAGGCACCTGTGCTTCTGACGATTGCTTCGATTGTCCAAGAGTCGTAAGCAATAGTGATGTCATTGACAACTGCACCCTTGGTGCCTGGTTTAGGTGTCAATAAAATTCTTCCATTATCAAACTTGGCGCTGTCTTGTAATTTAAAAGCTAAAAAAAAAGGGTGTTAATAAATTTAATCGACTCATGTTCGGCCTGAGCTGCGCGCCTTCAGTCTTTCATACTTTGAGATTCCAGTTTTGTTAGCTGGGCTAGATCAGGAAGGGACAAATCCTGATCAATAAGCTTGTTGTCTGCTTCAGTGTGAGCATATGACCTTGTTAGCAGAGACAATGCAGATATGCAAAACAATGAAAGCTTCATGGTCTTGTTGTTATGGTTGTTCTTTTAGTTTGCTGAAGTTGATGTTGAAGTTCATGTTTGTTTATGTCGATGTTGAACTTTACAGCATCACAGTCGCGTTACGCGCAACACGTCAATATTACTAAGAACTTAGTAAGACATACTAAAAATAAACCAATGGGAGGAAGGATAAATTGATAATAGATCAAGTATCTCGTTAAAATTGTATGTAAATATGCTATTCAGTTTGGTTCGTTGCACTCCTCGCACTCTTTCTGATCTACTGAGCACGCTGGTTTCTCTTCTTTTGCAGCGGATGTCTTCAATTTCCCATCGTTCTTTGCCAATTTGTCAACATGGCCTAGCACTTGTTCTGGGAAAAGATGGTTTCTCACGAGTTGCTTCAACACTTTAGAGTCTGGGAACCCATCCTGTTCCTTTCTGTCCCAAAGCACCACTGCTTCGTCTTCTGCCGACCTTTGTGCCTCCACTCTGAAAACACCAGACTCTGCTGGGACCAACGCCACTTCGCCCAATTGCTCTCCAAATGTCTGTAGTAACTCCTGTAGATACCAACTTGCTCTGAGATTCCACTTGCACTTTGTGCAGAACTTGATTGTGATTCTAGGGTAATAATAAGGCATGGTTGTTCTATATGTTTTACGTATCAGCTGTACGTATAAAGACAGTCAAGGTAAGTAATGTTGCACATACGCGTTGAAAGTTGAAGATTCGTAAATACCAAATCAAAACAAACCCCAAACAAAAAAAGAAGGAAAACATCACCAACTTTTATTGAAACTAGAACACAATCATTCCACCGCTTTGAGGTTCTTTGTGGTTTGATACGAGATACAAGGAGATTATTACCGCCATGCCTTCATTTGCTGATAGTTTCTGGACTCCAGACTATTCTTCTGGTAAGCTTAAATCTAATTTTAACACTGGGCTCAAATAACTAACACATTCCATTTAATTTCAGGTATCGAAGTTCTATTTGCAAAACTACATCAAGGGATTGTTGAGAATGACGAATTCATTGCTCTTTTCACCACAAGAATGGAACAAGAGCAGGAATATGGTAAAAAGTTGACAGCGCTTCCTTATTTGCATCAACCTGACAAAAATGGGTTCGATAGAGATGATGGTGCCAGTCTGAAAAACACGTTCAAGGGATTGGCCACTGAAATGGGTCATGAAGGTGAAAGCCATGTTCATATAGCTGCAGACATTCAAGATATGGTTATTGCTCCATTCACAAAATGGAGTCAAGAGCACAAGCAAAGAGTTGAATACTCTGAAAAAATATTAAAGACAAATTTAAAAGTGTTCAACAATAAGCTTAAGGTTGTCGAGAAGTGTCAAAAGAAGTATTTCAATAAATGTCGTGCCTTAGAGAATGTCAAGAGTACCATGACTGAAGAAGAAATCACCAAGGAGTTGAGCGAATTGGATGTTGATGATGAGAATTCCATCGCTTCTTCAAATGCTACTACTAACAAAGCGGAGGAGGATTATGAACCTGTCGTCATTCTTGGTGGTGTTGAATATGGTAAGATTGGTCTGAAAGAATTATTCCGTTCTATTTTGAAGGAAATCCCACAGAAATCTGTTAAAGTTACTTTGCTTGGTGTTTATGATCACTGTAGCACAGGTTCAGCTATTGTGTCTTGGTTACAACAGTCCCTTGGCATTTCCAATGTCGACAAATGTGAACAATTTGGTAAAGATTTGATTTCAAATGGGTATATTAGACAGATTGGTGCTGGTTCTTTTGTTAACACAACTGTGTTTGCAAACAGTTCTGCTTTCCAGTATCAATGGAAACAAACTGTGTTCGATATTGCACAATTACCAACTCAAAAGACACCAGTTGATGATGCAAATGAAGATGAAGATAACGAATTATTGAATGAGCGTAAGGTTTCAAATTATATTGATGACTTGAAAAATGCAATTTCTTATGAGGAGCCAACTTTAAAGAAACTTTCAAAAGATGTTAAGGATATTGATGATCTATACAGAAAAGAGTGCTTAAAGCTAGATAAGATTAGATGTGATTTAGAAGAATTGATTGTTGATCACTTGGCATTCATGGAAAAATGTGAATTGGATAGATTACGTGCTTTGAAAAAAGTGTTATTGGACTTCTCTGTTTCAGTCTCAAACAACATATCTAATTTGAAAGCTACAATTGACAAGATTATGATTTATGAAGAAACCATTAACCCAAATAGTGATTTGTTGTTCTTACTACAAAACTATAGAACTGGTCCATATAATCCAAATGTTATCTTGTATGACAACTACTATGATAGCTTTAAAGACCAAATATTTGGTGTTGATTTGGAGACTCGTTGCAAGAATGATAACAAAACTGTGCCAATCATCATTTCCAGTATTTTAAGTTATATGGACAGTATCTATCCAGAATTACCAAACGATGATGTTCGTACCAAAATGTGGATCATCCCAGTTAGATTGGCTGCAACACATGCCTTGAGAAGTGAAATCCAAAAGATTGGATCTGCAGGCTTAACACATGAATTTTTCAGCAATTATGAACCAGAAGTCATTTCTAGCGTGTTGAAATTATATTTATTAGAATTGCCTGATTCAATTGTTCCAAATAACTTGTATGATTTGATCAAGTCTATTTATGCACAATATGGTACAGAAGCTGAAACCAAAGAGAGATTAAATGGTATCAAAAACATATTGAAGAACAACTTGGACCGCTCAAACATCTCCACGTTGAACGCATTATGCACTCATTTTAAAAGATTGATCAATATCTTGTCAGAAAATAAGGATTCCAACATTGCAGTTGTTTTCCAAAATGGTATTTCACAAGAATTATCAAGTTGTATTCTAAGACCAAAGCATCAAAATAATCTGTCATTGAGTGACAAGCATGCTTATAGATTTTTCCATGATTTATTGACATACAAGGTTGAAATTTTTAAGAACCTGAAACCAACTGGGTCCATCATTAGATCCAGAAAATCATCTGCTACAAGCATGCCTGGTTCTGCTGTCACTTCTGGTATTCCATCAAGACAAAATTCCACTCTACAATCAAGATTACAAGAGGCTGTTAAAGTTGGTACTAGAAACTCATCAAATAGTTCTGTTATTCATACCCCTTCTCCTCAGCAGCAGACACCTCAACAGCAGCAAGAACAACAAGAGCAACCCGTTGAAGATCATGTACGTACTCTCACTCCAAAGAGAAGTAGCGTTGCTTCATTTGATGGCCAATAAGCTGATATAATTACAATACTACTAAACATATACATATACTTTCTTTTTATGGAAAACGATATATTGATATGATTGAACTTACATATTTTGCATTTAAAATAAATAACCCAAACGAAACGTCTTTTTTAATTCATTCCTTATAAATATATGTAACATATTAAATATATATTGTCATACCTAATCAATCCTCATCATTATACACGGTGAAACTTAATTTCTTCTTGGTTAGACCAAATGTACTCGACTTTGTTTCATGTTTCTTTAGTTCCTGATACAAGTTTCTTGGTTCATAATCCATCTGGTCAGACTCCAGTTGCTTAACCAGTTTATTGCCCCTCTTGTCGACATAGACAATTTCAGTTTGTTTAGGTAAATGTTTCTTGATTACTGGACCAGCAGCTTTATTTTTATCATTTGTTATGAATGGATTCACCAGTTTAGACTTGGAGACCATTATTTCATTATCATCATCACTGTCAAATGCGAACTTGGCCGAACTATCATTATTCCATTTCTTCGCCATATCCTTAGTAATTATCTGGGAACCAGGAGTGTTTATCCCACCAACTTCTTCTTGATCATCACTTTCTTCAATCTTAAAACTCAGTCTTCTCTTTGTTGATGGTTTTGGTAAAAAATCAAAGACATCTTCATTATCACCAACAACGGAATCTTCTTCAATCTCATGAGGAATGTGTTTATCACGTCCTTCAATAGTCCTTAGTGGAGACATCATCGGCAAGACATTGTTGCTATTTGTTCTCTTACGCCCTGAACCTATGGTGGATGGTGTAGCAGGGAATATAGCCCTTGGAGTCAAAGGGGGAGCCAACTTGAACCCATCATCTAGGACTTTCTTGCTGCGATGTCTTGGTGTTGGTCCCGGTGTTACTGGTTGTGTCTTGAACTTGACAGGACTTGTGAATCCCTTTGGCATGGCTGTTTGTTGATGTTTCTTCCCTGCATCTTCGAGCTTTTTGCTGAATGGTGTTTTGGGTGTATATAGTGATCTTTGTGAAGCAGTTGAATGTCTAGTTCTTGGTGGTGTTACTGGAGTAGACATGTTTAAACTTTATATGATAAATGGCAAAATGATGATGATAGTATATGTATGACCAGCACACTAATGATGATAGCAAAACAAAATCAGTTAATTGAAGGGGATAAAACGATCTATGGGTCAAGTAAAGTAGATCAGACAAGTAGTTTTGTTTTTGATCTTTTGTTTGTTTTTTGTGGGTTCAATTTTTTAATCAACTTTTTGGAGATGGCTGGCTGGGACGCGTGTTGCGCGTAGCGATGCCAATTAGACTTCCTAATCGGGAAACAATAAGATAATTGTAGACAATCAAGAAATTTACCAGTTGTTCTTTATTTATTTATTCCAGTTTATCAGAAATTGTATTTTATCACATTTATATCTGTGTTTTTATTTGTATTTCAATATTCAAAAGATAATACTATTTGAAACTTCTTTGGTTACCTAATGAATTACCTAATTACTTTTGGTAGGGACAACATAAACACTGCGTACCTTTATGCAGTAACAGACATAATTCTACGATCTACGACAAGTTTTAAAATAAATCATTGTACTTTGTTCCTTCTTTATAGCCACTACTAACTAGCCACTATGGTAACTGACCAACATTAAAATTTAATTTTGTTGAATGAACGTGCTCAACCCAGGAATGGGTTCGAATGACATTTTGGTGCCTTTGACAAACTTATTCTTATCAGAAGTTTGATTCGCTATTTCATTAGCCAAGGTCTCCATATAACCCAACTCTTCAGGAAATTCAGTTCTATCTTCATCTTTGATTCTATTGAGTTTCAGTAATATAGCATTGCTCATACATTCAAAATCATGTAAAACTGTGCTTGATGATTGTTCTGCTATCAAAGCTAGCCAAAGTGGATATCCTCCAAAAAACTTGTACTTCTCTTTCTGTTTTATTTTTACCCAATCAAAATCACTCACAATCATTTGACTCTCATCGACGTTCAAGATGTCCACAACTTGTGACATCCCAAAATTAATAAACTTAATCTTGTAACTACCTTCCTTGCTCTTTTTCACAAATATATTGTCAAGATTAATATTACCATGGGAAACACCGGCACAGTTCAAAAGTATAATTGCTCTCCATAAAGCTTTGCACATTGCAACCGTAAGCTCATGTGACTCAAATTTATTAAAATCTCTGAAACTGGCAAATCCTTGCGTTGTCAAGTCTTGTAAAACGATATAAAAGCCTTCAACATTATCTAGTCTATCTTGCGACAACTTTTCAATATTGACCTTGTCTGAATTCAAGTCAAATCCATGGCTCTGGTAAACGTAACCATATTTGTAAAACAATGGTAATAGCTCTTGAACATGCTCAACCCCACTCAATTCCTCATAAACTTTTATTTCTTTCATCGCCTTAAGCATCATGATATAAAAAGTACTTTGGATTGATTCTGCAGGATTTCCCTTTGCTCTTTCCCATAAAGACGATCTCAAAACATCATAAACTTTCAACAACTTCTCCCCGTATTTACCTCCTTTCGAGATCTTTGCCACAAGTGTTAGATGATTTCCAGGAACCTTAACAGTGATCAGTTTGTTACTCTCACCAAATACGTTTGAAAGTTTTTCCAACTTTATGGTATGTTGCACCAATTTTGCAAAGAATGCATTGGCTTCATCTTCAATATGCATACCAATATCACCAATGAATTCAAAGGAATCCTCAACCTTTTGTGGTGCATCTGAGCCTCTAAACTCTTTGGGCTTGAAATCATCAGGAATAGCATATAAATCTCCTTTCACATCCTTAATGTACTTCAACATTATAGTGCGGATCATTCTGATGAAGAGTGCATTATGGTGAGAATTATAAGTGTTCAACTTGACCAGTTTATCAATCAACAACCTTCCAACAGAGTCCTCAAATTTCCCTGCACGTTTTGTAAAAGGGAGTCCTTGGCTTTCTAGCAACTTATCCTTTTCAACACAATGGGTTACAAACTTTGTGATTTGTTCGCCCATGGCT
Organism: Liangdongia berthetii; assembly: GCA_030564525.1. NCBI lineage: Eukaryota > Fungi > Ascomycota > Saccharomycetes > Phaffomycetales > Wickerhamomycetaceae > Liangdongia > Liangdongia berthetii. The sequence continues at coordinate 72,113 of JAJLVX010000004.1, read as the reverse complement.
TGTGGTTGCACATCGCTGCCATTCCAGTGAGCATTATGGATGGTGGTCATCTTGATATTCTTGAACTCAACCACATGATGACCGCACCCATCCATGTGATAGTTAAAACATCTTGATTTGGTTGTAACTCGTGGTCGTTTTCTTGAGGCTTTGTTTGATTGTTCAAGTTCATTAAGAAGCCTTTCCAGATCTGTAACCATCTCATTGACGTCAATCCATGGAAATTCAATAAAGTAAGCAACAGCATCATCAGCCAACATTGCACAAGGTGCACCAGTGATTATGATCTCACTCAACGTCTCGTGTAAACTTTGAAATATCCAACCTGTAGGTATACTATATGCAAACATGTTGACAACATCAACAAAACTTTCCAATTCCTTATTCATATGATTAAAGGACTCATATAACCAACCATGCTTGAATTTCAATGTCGTTATTACGTGTCCATTGTTTTTGTTGACACAAATAGCACCATTTGGCTTTGCTAAGCATTCACCATGTTTTGATGAGAAACTGAACCTCGGATTAGAGTCATATGTTAGCTTTTTAGAAGTGATATGAATAATGATGTCTATCAATTTACTATATGCACTTTCATTTTGTTCTGTAGCTGTTATTCCACCATATAAACGACTTTCGAAATCGTCATATTTAAAGAAATGTCGTCCTATATCTGCATAAGTAATCTTAATAGAATCCAAATTCAAGTTCAGTGTCTGTATCCTGTTGTTTTCAGAATGAATAAACAATCTTGGCAGGGAGTGGTGACAAAGTAAACGCTCCTCGTAGTCTAAGGATGTTGATTCAAATGTTACAACAGGTTTCTTTGGTTGCTCTTCTGTAAAATTGTGCTCCTCATCTTTCATGGCATCTCTCTTGTCATCTTCACTTTTGCTTGCTAAGAACACTTGCTGTATTGCAAGTTGAGCTATCACTTTGATATACACAAGTTCCCACATATCGTGAAAGCCCAATTCTTGATACTGGTTTGTAAACGCTGTGTTGCCCAACTCTCTTTGTTTTGCTCGAAGTTCATCTAAGCTGAATGCCTTAATCCTCTCTTTAGGATTCTCTTCGAACATGTCAATTCTGAAACTTTCAAATCTTTCCTTAAACTCGAAGAATTTACAAGGAAAGATCTCAAACAGTAGTATATCCCTGCATTTGGAACAGTATTGAGAGCACAACATCATCCGCGGATCGCAATAAGTCAATTTGATCTCTGTGTTGGCTTCATCTTCATAAGGCACTTTAAGTAAACCCTCCATAGCTTGCGTACAAGATTCTTTGAACATCTCTTCGATTTCATCGACATCCAGTGGTTCGGTGTAGTCTACCATAATGTGCTCAGACATTGTTGTGGCATGTGCTGTAACCTGTTGTTAATAGTATTATAGTGTGTTTCTTGGTTGTTGCTTGTTGTTTAATATGTGTAAAGGCCAACTAGTACCTAAATATACTTTGATAAGGGAAACAGGGCACAGCAAGAAACTCAATATTGGACATAATTCTTATCATCAAACATTAAACATCAACAACTACCTAAATTGGACAGGTCACAATGGAAAAGATAAGCCTTTCGAGATTAGTCGGTTTAATCAAACAGTTACCACCAGAGATTATTGCCAAATTTGTCCACTTGCTTGATTTTTGTGGGCTGCTGGCATTATTCCAGGACAAAGAATTGCGAGCTATTTTATATCCATTTGTTATCCTTTACACACATGACGATCACAGCTTTGATAAATACTCTACATTGTTCAAAACAGTTAAATACTCTACTCACTCAAATGAAAATAATGTTGAGTTGTACCGTACAGAGGCATTAAAATATCCAGTCCAGATCCATGTTATAACTCAGGACAATCCTCACAATGACTATTCGCATAGTTTGGGTTGGGCATCAAGGGATTCTAAACATTATTCACAGATTGTGTTTCTAGATATAATTCCTGGATGGAGCTATTATCATAGCAAGGAGACGTGGCCGGAATACAAAACCAAATTACCGCAAAGATTGATGTTTTATATTGGTTCCTGTGAATATTTTGAGAATTTTGATGCTGATTTCTTGACAATTGGTGTTAGTAAATTCACTAGATTAAGAATGGATCATGTTTCATTGAAGCTTGATCGTTTATCACTCATATCAGTTAAGAGTATTGAGTTTATCAATGGTTGTTCTCTTGATAAATCTTATAATAGTTGTTGTGGGAAACTGAAAGTGTGCTATCCAGAGAACTTGAAGACGTTGAGATTTGGATTCAGTTCTGAGGATGTCTACAGGGGTTTGGATTTGAGTTCGTTTAGAAACTTGCAACATTTGTGTTTCTTCGATGATTCGCCTGAAAAGACGAACGTGTTTGAAAATAAAATCATCCCAACTATGGTTGATAACCACAGTATTGAGACCATTGAGCTACACGGATTTAGAAAAGTTACAAATCTTGGTATTAAGGAGGGATGGAAATCAGGAGTTTTGCTCATAAAGGATACTATAGCACTGTCCAACTTGGAATCTGAAGGGCCGCACACACTTCACCTAAGCTCAGTAAGGGATTCGCTAACATTGGAAAATATCAAGTTCACTAAAACAAAGCGTTTGATTATTTCTTTATATTCGAGCTCAAAAGTTAAATTTAATATTGGAACGCTTGTGAGCTTTCCTGCTCTTGAAGAACTTTTGCTTCGTAAAAACAATCCAATATTTACGATCCCGCACTCAACGTTACAACAATGGAGTCAAACGGTGAAAATGGTTGATATTTTTGATTTCCTGAATAACGATATTGCAAAACACATTTTTGCCACAGAGTCCAGTTGGGTAAGGCTCCAGCGTTTGCGTATCAGGATTAATGATGAAAGAAATGATCGTTTTTATCGTACCAAATATTACTTTTTACAGGTCATTTCAGATGGTTTGGGAAAAGGTTTTGGATTAAAAACATTGGATGAGTTATGGTTGGGTATTAGACGGTTTAACATAAATTTTGATCAAAAAAACACTAGGCTGTTGTTCTTTGAGAATATTGCCCAAAAGTTTAAAATAAAGAATTTACATTTAACTTGCAGGTTTGCAAAACTCTATGATTGTGAATTTGAGAATTTGCAATCACTTTCAATTAACATAAGCACGGGAACTCTGAATAGAGTGTCTTTCCCTGAGCTAAAGGCATTAGAAATACTTATTGACCCACATTCATTAATCGATAGTTACCATATCACAAATATGGAATTTTTAAGTGCACCAAAATTGGAAACGTTAAAAATACAAGGGGGCGTTAGATTGAAGGAAACTGTTAGTATTGGGTGTTTATCAATAGGAACAATGTTTCCACAGTTGAATGTTTTAAATTTGGAAACACTAAAAATTAAAAGGTTAGATCTTGGTGATTTAAAAAAGCTTGATGTTCTAAGTACTATTGGTGTTCATATGGGTACAGCTTATATCGGTGGTGTTCTTACGTGTGAAAATATTACAACAACTTCCACTAACATTAGAAGTTTTTTCAAGATCAATAGATCGTGTGTTTCTCAGAGATAAATATAATAAATGGTTATATTGCTTATAACATGAACTTTATTTATCAGACTTCTCCGGCTGAAGATGTTCATTAATATTAATGCATGCAACGTATAATAAATTTCAGCTAGTGGCCGTGATTTTTGTAGGCGAATCATGGTCGAAACGAAGACACGTTATTGTCAATTGAATTATAGTAATTTATTATAATTTTAGACTTTAGTGTGCCTTATAATGTTAACTCTCAACATGGGAAACTCCCCATTAATCTTCCAGAAGTATAGGCTATTGATTTATCTATATCATACAAGTTGTAAGGCCAGCTTCGCTGGCAATGAATATATTGCTTAGCCGGGTGGGTGTTCGAGAGCTGCTAGGCCGCAGCTCTCTCTTAAACTACAACCGTAGGCATCGAGAGCTACCGCTCTCTCTGCTGAGGGGGGGGTTTATCCGCGAATGTGTTTTATTTTTCTCTCTTCACGTGCCGGAAAACTACTCGGATAGGCAACTTTTTGGCTATTTCCTGACTAATTTTTTACATAATTAACCATCTTTTTTTCAAAACTTTTTTATATATATAATATGCATGTGTCATGCAGCTTTTCCAGTGCCTGAAAGATCCTATTGAAACTTCCTATCGAGTTTATTAAATATAAAAAGAAAACTGATGTACTACGTAGTGATAAATGTTGAATATTATAATTATATTCAGGGTTCAGCCTTGATCTGGATATCTGGATACCATAAAGGGAATGATGAATATTATAATAGAATCTTGATATTTAAAGAAATTAAAATTCTCTAGAGATGTACTATGTAAAAGACGTAGGAATTAGAATAAATATATGTGCACGCTGTACAGTATCACGTATGCCTCTAGTCAAGAGAACAACCAAAACACTTTGGCATTTGGAATCCACGTAAACCCTTTGAATTCCCTTTAATGTTCCAGTTTTTGTCTTCATTTTTAAAAAATTGAGTACCGAGATCAAGAAGCTGGATATATCCGTTCATTGAAACGGCTATAAGTATATTCGTCACAGTGTATGGCTTATTAATTTCTGTGGTTCTTTGGAGTGGCTAATCTATGGATATTAACTTCCTTGATTTGGTGTCATATTTGGCACAGTGCACTAGTCATGTATGTCAAATGCAGGTTTCAATAGAGCGTCATTAAGAATAAGCCATCCTAGATATTATCATTCAGTAGTACTAAATTTATATAGCCAGACCTAAACACAAACAAGTTTCAACTTTCCTAAAATAATATGTTTATATATATATTGAAGTAAATGCAAATGATATATTATATTAGAGTTTACAAATTTTCATCGTCGACATCATCATATTCGACGACGTAGTAACCTGTTCGAATAATTTCGAAGATTGTATCTCATGTTTAGATAATCACTAATTATTGTTGATTAAAACAATTACATATAAGAGTAATTTAGATACATATTACCAAGTGTGGATCCTAAATTCTAATCATAATGGAATCTGGATCAATCACCCTTACCGTTTATACCTGTTATACTTGCAGTTATTTGGTTAACATTAATATAGTTTTCAAGGGTATACAAGAAAATAATCGTTATAAAAAACTAGATAATCTGTATTTTCTTCTGGGGATATTTATTGTAATAGCAGTCTAGACTCTAGTTGAGTCTTTATTACAATTTAAGAGAACTAATCTTCTTGTTTGTACATCTTCGAAAGGGAAGTATACGAGCTCTCATTGTAGATGTAACTTAATGCATCTCTCATCGTATCCTATACCGGTTATAGAACCTCAAAAAGGCCGTTAACGGTGTGTAAAGAAAAACTTCATATTCTTTTCTTTGTTCCAACAATAAACCTGATACAAGTTTTATAGAGAATTAGGTATGCATAATTCAGGGTTCTTCACAATATTTTAGATTGTTTGTTGTAGAAATTTTATTCTTTTTTTGCAACATTTGGATAAATATGATGAAGCCGGTTGTTGACTGTAAGGCATTCTTTCAAGCTACACGCATAAACCATGAATTGCTTGAAAATTGTAAATGGCTTCAACGATATAAATTTATTAAATTGGCCAAACAAAGTTAAACTCTTTCATGTCTCAATAGTTGTTACTTTGTTGCATCTCCAATGAGTAGCAGTGATAATGAAGACGACACTGAAGTCATCGACTATTCTAATGCTTTGTTGAGGGAACAAAGAATCAGGCAAAACTCACAGGGTCTAATTGGTGAGTCAGAGATTGAGGCTTCAAAGAAAGTTCAAAATGGTGTTGACTTTGTAAAGTGTTGCAATAAAGTACAGCATTCTCAGTATAATAATGAAGTTGTCTTTGATGTTCTACCATCTTTTGAGATGTATAGGTCCGTGAACTATTCTAGAACAAGAGAATCTACAGATTTCGATGATCAATCAATACCTCCAGATTATTTTAATTCAGATCTAAGATCAACTACAACAAATACTACAGGTTTTACTAATTTTACACATACTTCTGAATACTCCACGTTTACTGCTACGTCAAACACTTCATTATCTTCAACTGGTCATACACACGCTTTTGATAATATTTGTGACCTGGAACCAAACCTCGTGGATAATGCACATACACTACCTTCCATACCTTCACCAATTAGAGTTGACATCCATGTTACAAAAGATGTTCCTGATTTTAGACACCCGCAAGACCAAGAATCAGTTTTAAAAGAATATACTTCAGGTGATGCAGTACATGGTTATTTCATAACGGAAAACATTTCAAACAAACCAATCAAGTTTGAACATGTATTTGTGACGCTTGAAGGTGTCGTCTCAATGATTGACATTCACTCAAAGAAGAAGATTAGAAAACGATTTTTAACAATGGTTGATATGAGTGCAAGCTGGAGCCATGCTATTATTGTTCCTTCTGCAAATATGGAATTTGTCCCATACGCTACTGATTTTGAAGGCTGTACTATTGGGTTTAGAGACGACAGAATAATACCACCAAAGGCAAAGATAAAAAAGTTTTTTACATTCAAGTTTCCATACACGTTGCTAGATACGGTTTGTCGACATGATCAAGAAGTTCATATGCTTCTCCCTCCGAGTTTTGGTATTGATAGAATGAAGCAAAATGGCAAGTACATGGATATTGAAATTGATCCTCTTTTATATTATGGGCATTTATATAACTCAAAGGGCTCACCAGTGCTAACAAAAGATTTGTCAACCGATAAACTTTCAATTAGTTACACTATTAATGTCAGAGTGATTGGATTGAAAAACCAATTCCAGCAGAGTCAACCCCAAAACCAAGATTCTTTGGTTAGAATTTCAGATCAAGAGTATGCTTTGAGATTTATTCCATTTGGGTTTGCTGTTCCTTTATTCTCTTCTAGGAAAGTATTGGATGCATTATGCAAGCATATAGAAAGATCATTTGTAACTGCTGAAAGAAACTTAAAGTTGGAATTGGAAGGGAAAACTGCGGAAATTGATGATTTGGATTTCAATGTTAAAATACAACAATTGAGACCACCCTTATACTCTTCGGGTTCAGATTCTTGTGCTTCTAGTTTTCCATTGAGAAACCATCACCATCCAAAAACGGAATTTTCAAGAGTTGAGACGCATTTGAAATTTGTTTACAACAATGGCGCCACAAGACTGTTGGGTAAACTACATTCAGCAAACAAAGGTACGAAATCCGGTGGCTTGATTATTGTTTCCTCAAAGATCTGCAAAGATGGTTTACCTTATCTTGCTCCTCCATTATTGAGAAAGTTTAATATGGTTTCAAAGTTAAACAAACCCGGATTGGACAATTATGACACTTTGTCTTCACATTTGTCTGTGCATGAAAAGAAGGTTTTGGACAAAATCAAGATTAACTTTGAGTATATTCCATCTGATAACAATAATCCAATGATGCCAGAAGTTAAGGATATCAAAGTGAAGCTTGTGGCTATTAATCTACACTCAACGTCTTCAATTCCAATCAAACTTTCAGCTGACTTATTCTTGAACAAGGATGATTCTGTTCAACAGAAATTTCAAGGTTACTCTACAAGATTGAAAGAGTTATCTACTAGGTACAATGAGGCTGGATTAGGAAATTTAGAAAGATATTTTGACAAGTCTTTGATGAATGACATTGAAGCAATGAAGAACATTAAAAGTGAATTTTTTGACATTTACCCTTTTAATGTATCTATGAATAATGAATTAACCACACAATGGACTTTTGAGAAAGAGAAAAGTCATTGGAATAAAACAATTGTTATTAATTTGGAAATTTTAAAAGCAAATTTTAGTGAAACACTTGTTCCTGCTTTTCAAAGTTGTTTGATTTCAAGACACTACTGCATTCATCTTGAAATCCGTTTCAAAAATGGCATTGGGGCTGTTCAGCTAGACATCCCAATTCGGGTAAGGAGATTTGGAGAATGATTTATTTATATTATTTATGGTTTATGTTTTGACGAGTATGATAGATAGATTAATAATAGAATTTGATTTTAGAGTTATATTGTTTTGAAGAGATAGTAATGTATATGTATCGATATGCAACATGATGCATAAGCCTTTATAAATTTTCGAAGGTCGTCAGAAATTTGTAACTTCAAAATGACAAAAAATTTCAGTTGTTTCAATTATCTTTTTACAGGGTTCTAACTTCTAACTTCTAGATTATGTGGTCAACATAGCTTGTATAGTCGGCATAGACCGAAACAAGTTTCCGCAATTGAAATTTGAAATACATACTACTAGTATTCGTGATCTAACAAAAGTGACATTCTCTAAGATATTTGAGCTCCCTGAATATTAACAGTACAATTAGAAATAAGAGTAAATTTGTTGCAACTCAACTGGATGGACAGTATTACAATTTTATATTTGTTTCAATCAGATAACCTTTGTGTGATTTGTCAATTTATTTGAACTAATGCTTCCATTTCAGAATATCATTTCATCAAGGTGAAAGCTTTGAAGTATTGAATGTAGATTGTACTTGATACTTTTAAAACAAATTAATAACCAGATAGCAACGCAATAGCCCATTTTTATGAACGAGGAACTCCAGTGGAAGATATATGTTTTGGTTGTTGAAATGAAGCAGCTTGATATTGATGCAGTTACAAAACTAGAGGGTGGATAAATATTCTTCCATTAAAATCATGCTTTGTTTGATTTATATTTTTTGTTATGTTGTATTTGGTCTTTTGTTGTATTTCTTAATGATAATTATGACGATACTATTACTGGCATGGTTTTGTCAAACCTTAATGTTAACATTGAAAGCAGTGTATATGACACTTCATCACATCCAATGGGTTATATCACAAACAACAGTAGTTTCTAACTTACTTTGAGCATTATGGTCTTGTTTAATTTAATAAGGGGTCCATTGATGTGATTTGTTGAAACTCTAATTCTTATTGAAGCCTGTCATCTCTCTAATTTGTGATTAGTTGTGGTGATTTGACTATACTCACCATTATGTTTGAAGAAGCAGCTATATGATTTTAACCAAGAACATGTTACCTTCACATAGAAGTCGCAATCATTAGTTGTTGATAATATTCATGAATCAAGGTTTCAAACAAATGCAAACAAATGACTTCATTCTGAAAGATGTAATTCAAATCGGCAGCACTTGACTTCAAAATAGATTTAAAAGCTTAAGGTCTCATTGATGTATAGATGATTTATATTGTGAGCAGTGGATGAGTTATATATGTAGTTTATTTTGTGATGTGACATGTTGTAGTTAATTTTCTTCAAAACCTTGAGTACTTGAAATGTTTTAATGGATCAAAGGTTTAGTACTTTTGTTTAATAGAATGATTTTAATCAATGAAGCAATGTGCTGATAGCGCATATCAAGCAATATCTCCTTTACAAATCACCAGATTGTTTTGTTCATATTCTTTGGGTATAACATGAATGTTGTATCATGACAAAAGGTTCTAAATTTTGGGGATTTCTAACGAAAGAATCTATATGGTTACATATCTTCTAGTTTTGAACCGAAAGAGAATAGCGCTGATAATCAACAGACCTACACTTTGGCTTATGATTATCTCAGAGATATTGATTGATTCATGTTGATAAACATCTTGTGTACTATCCTTACAACTACTACCAGTTATATCAAGATAGTCCAAGTTTAGTTTCGCTTCTGTAAAGTGAAAGAATATTGATATTGTAGATATTGAGATTTGAGAATATCTTTGCACATAAAAGAAAATCTTGTGATCTAAATTCAATAACATATTCACATATTTCGCGTACCATTTCACACATCGCTTCAATTATATAGTTCTTGTGTTTTTATGGTGGGGTTGTAGTGGTATATTTGTTGTGTTATTCTAAATTGTAAGATCTCACTCCCGCTTCATAACTCGGTGAGGACTACTGGGATGGGTATTGGACCAACATCACCAATTAAAACCAAGAGAAAACCGCTACCTTTAAGCTGTTTGTGATATTTAAAGGACAAAACAGGCGTAATGAGATTATTGTTGTTGAATATGTGTATAAAGACTGTTAAGTTTTAATTGTGTCAAGATTACTTAGTACAATATACAATTGAATATAGTGTCAAGTTTCACTGAATTGCAAGCTGGGGTATGCAAGAATTCCTGTCAAGAATTAGGTCAATTAATTACGACGTACTATTATAACTAACTAGTATATTGATGGGGGTTTAAAATTGCATACGTCTGTTTAAATGAGTTTATACATCTTTTTGGTAATTTAATGCTGTAATTAAAGTGTATTGTTATGGTCATTAATAAGGTTTGATTTCACCATAGATCATAGATCTATATTCATCTGAATATTCTCGAATCTCTAGTCATGCTAGAGTTTAGTGTACACTGTATTGTGCCTGTAATATGTACATATGTGTATATTACGTGCGTATCTAGATTCTATAGTTGAAGAAGATCTGATATCACGAAATTCGATTCACGATTCACGGATTCAGAATCAACAACAGTTGTAACTTGTAAGTTTAACTTGTACACATACATACATCCATTGTTGAATCTTGATGTCATTATTCAATCACTTGATGCCTCTTGTTAATGGTTGTGCTTTACTGTTTAATATTTATTGTCGCTTAACCCGAGATTACTACTAATATTACTACTATTACTTTAATGTGATGTGGTCATTGGTCAATAATGTATGATGTGCATTGTGAAAGGTATGTTGATAGTAGATAACTTGATGCCTTGGGCTTGGAGTTGGAACTTGGTATTATTATAGGTTAGATAGACTGACAGTAGTGGTGGTGTCACTTCAAAGTTCAAACTTCAAACGTCAAACTCCAGAGAAAAAAGTAACTGTTCTCTTCTTGAATCTTGATTCTTTACCATGACCTTTGTTCAGGGCGCAAGTGTTCTGAGTTAAACTTCTCTTATCAACCAATGCTGTTAGAGCTCCTGCTGATGAAAATTTTAGTGCCTTACGTTTTCAGCTCAGAAAAGTGTGGATGCAACAAAACGAGATTTAACGCCGTATGAAAAGCCTGGATTGAAATAATTATTCCAGACAAGAAGCAAGAAGTGTCAAACCGATGCGTTCGTTCTTTCTTTTTGCATGACGATTATGTTTGTTTGAGCTATGACGATTACGACAAGATGAAGAAGACCGAAGGAATAAAGTGGAGGAGAGCTCACCAAATTGTAAATCAATAGTGGAGTAGCACGGCAACAACTGAGAATCAAACCAGATTTCTAGCCTATTTTACAGCCAACGGTGGTCTAGTAGTAACTTGTAGTTTTCTGTGCTTTTTGTCCAACTGGAATGGCCATTCTCGAATCTCCAGCTGTTCAAAAGAATTAAGTCATCGTGAGCTATCTAACACTTCCAAGTCTCTGGAAAGTCTCAAGTCTCGCTTGATGTCTTATCGATGATCTTTTCTCCATACAATCTGGTTTACGCGATGCTCCATGAGTCCCATTTATAGTGCATAAGGGTCTGCATCTGTCACTTTTGGAGACTTTTTAACACGATTAGTCCCGCATACTGGACCTCACCATATTGTCTTTCATCCATACATTTTCATCACCAAGCAAGTTTTGGATTTGATATCAAATTTCAATGCACTGATTATGATTACACCTCTTTTATCCTGCGTTGTCATTGATAAAAAAACCCACAATCTTGAGTGATTGCCTGTTGCTTCGAAGATGTTACATGACTTGTATAAATAAGATGAGTTCACCCTCCATTTCGAGTTCCTGAAACAATGGATATTTCATATTATACTATTATACTCAAGCACATATAAATATGCCTGAAATTGATAATAAAGCTAGTGGCTCCTCCACTGGTAAAGAAGATGTCTTCAAGACAACTGTCGAATCTGAAGTTGGTGACACATATTCCATCACACACAATGAAACCGAAAAGGTGCCAGTCTCTAAATGGCAAGAATTCAAAGACAGTTTTAAGCAAATGGAAGAACCTGATATCGATACCTCAAACATGAGTGAAGTTGAAAAGGCTGTTGCAAGAGCCTCTGCTTCTCCTCTACACAAGACCTTGAAGAACAGACACTTGCAAATGATTGCTATTGGTGGTTCTATTGGTACCGGTCTGTTCATTGGTTCCGGTAACGCTTTGAAGACTGGTGGTCCAGCTGCCCTATTGATTGGTTGGATCTTGATTGGTTCTATGATTTTCTGTACTGTCCATGCTCTTGGTGAATTGGCTGTTGCCTTCCCAATCTCTGGTGCCTTCAACATCTACGCTACTAAGTTTATCGACCCTTCCATTGGTTTTGCTATGGGTTGGAATTATGCTCTACAATGGCTAGTCGTGCTACCGTTGGAATTGGTGGCTGCTTCTATTGTCGTTCAATATTGGAATAAAGAAATCAATCCCGTCGCATGGGTCGCTATTTTCTACGTGGTCATTGTCTGTATTAATTTCTTTGGTGCCAAAGGTTTTGGTGAAGCTGAATTTGTCTTTTCTGCAATCAAAGTCATTGCTGTTCTTGGGTTCATCATCCTAGGGATCATTTTGAATTGTGGTGGTGGTCCAGTTAAAGGTTACATCGGTGGTAAGTACTGGCACAACCCTGGTGCCTTTGCTGCTGGGTTCAAGGGTGTCTGTGCTGTCTTTGTCACTGCTGCTTTCTCCTTTGCTGGTACTGAATTGGTTGCCTTGACTGCTGCTGAATGTGCTAACCCAAGAAAGTATTTACCAAAGGCTACCAAGCAAGTCTTCTGGAGAATCACCTTGTTTTACGTTATTTCTTTGACCTTGATTGGTGTCTTGGTTCCATATGACCATCCAAACTTGGGTATCGGTAGTTACAACGCTGCTGCTTCTCCATTCGTCATTGCCATCAAATCTCACGGTATCTCTGGTTTGCCATCCGTCATGAATGTTGTCATCTTGATTGCCGTCTTGTCTGTTGGTAACTCCTCCATCTACGGTTGTTCTCGTACTCTAGCCTCTTTGGCTTCCCAAGGTATGGCTCCAAAGTTCTTTGCTTACATTGACAGAGCTGGTAGACCATTATGGGGTATCGTTGCCACTTCCATCTTTGGTTTGCTATGTTTCATTGTTGCCTCCAATCACCAAGGTGATGTCTTTAACTGGTTGCTAGCCTTGTCTGGTTTGTCCTCCATCTTCACTTGGGGTTCTGTTTGTTTGGCCCATGTTAGATTCAGATACGCCATGAAGGTACAAGGTAGAAATCCATTTGAAGAATTGGCATTCACTTCTGCCTGTGGTGTCTGGGGTTCCTGTTGGGGTGTCTTGTTCAACTTTTTGGTTCTACTTGCTCAATTCTGGGTTGCCTTGTTCCCAATTGGTGAGTCTCCAGACCCATCTGTGTTCTTCCAAGCTTACTTGGCTTTGCCTGTCGTGTTGGCCTTCTACGCTGTTCACAAGGTTTGGAAGAGAAACTGGATTCTATACATCAAGGCCAAGGATATCGATTTGGACTCTGGTAGAGCTGAACATGATTTGGACTTGTTGAAACAAGAAATTGAAGAAGAGAGAGCTTTCATCGCTTCCAAACCACTATATTACAGAGTTTACCAAATGTGGTGTTGAAAAAAAAAAGTTTTCGTTGTTGTTGTTGTCTGCTTCTCAGTTTTGTATCAACCAAATGCCTTTCAGTTCGTTTTATAAGATTTACATTATTTATAAGTTTTAAAGTTGATTTTTGCATTCATTAAATTATTATTATTCTAAGTCGTAGACGGTAGATCTATTATATTAATGTTAAGATTGACTCAAAGTTGTAAAAAATGTCGACTAAAACACATAAATTATTGTTTGAGCTGAACTGTGAATAAACCGGCAAGTCATAAATAATTAAAATGATATAAATTTATAACAGTCAACTTGATAAATCACAATCCACAATCATATGAATAATGATATGATATGATATATATATTATATTTATCCTGATTATTGATAATTTGAGTATGGTGCTTATAATTTTGGATATTTTTTTAATTTTCAGCTTTTGCTGCAAATCTCATGAAGTTCAGAACTTCACTTTCCTCCACCAAAATTCTGAAATGTGTTAAACTTTAGCCATAATATATATATATACTGCAATATAAAATATAAATATACAGAATACATTATACAGAAGCTGTTTATTCAATAAAAAAAATTAATATATTAATATTTTTAAAAAATTAATATATTAATATTTTTTTAAATCAAATTAAAGCTTAGTTAGTGCAATAATTGTAGGTTCTTTGTCTAGCTTTTAAAAAAAATCATGCCGCGGCACCGCCGCGGGATGCAGATATCGTATCGACGTAATTATACAACAGCTATGCGTCATTATAAATGTTATATAATTACTATATTGTTTCTTATATTTTGGCATTATAAGCTGTACTTCGATCTAATTTGACTTATCTTTTCTCTTATAACTTTGTAATTGTGTAATTGGTTCTTTTGTATTTCAATATTAGATCCTGATTTTTACACCTATAATGACAGATGCTGTCAATTGAAAAAAATTATATATATAGGTCGATAATAGATATAATAGACATTGTATGATGTATATGTCAGTATCTCCATTCTCACTTACAATAATACTTATCTTTTATGGTTGATTCGTTATAATGTTGTGTTATATGGATTAATGAAAATATAGTAGTTTTGGAAAACTGAGATTATCTTTCGAATACAGTTTTAATTGATTGTAACACGACCTTCTTCAATCTTGATAGTTGGAACTTGAGACAAACAGATCTACTGCTAACTGGTTACTGCAGTCTACACTCTTCTATAAATCATGTCATACGTGTCGACTACATCAATAAATAATATTGCTTGCTTCTTTGTCTGCAACATTAGGGTATGGGTTTAAGAAATTAAATTAGTCCAACTACATATACAGTACTCACAAATTATGCATCTTAAAAGTTGAAACAAAAACAAAAACACGCACTGAGCAGTGAGAAATGTAGACTGGTACTGGAGTCTGGTAGTAAGTACTAAGTTGAAACTTGCAAGTGTAGTTTCTTACAATATGTAGAAATCTGATTGTTTCATTTTTCCATAATTGTGCGCAGCTCATCTAGACTTCTTTCGGTGTGAAGTTTTGAACGCGTATCAGTGCCAAAATTGTGCGTCTAGAATCCTTTTAACAAACTACATTCTACTATATATGTATATTTGAAATTTGATATTAGTACATGTGCACTTCGAAAGTTGAATCTCATTTGGAAAGATCTAGTAGAAATAATTACCCCTAAACGGTTTATGAGTTTTGGAAAATGTGACACAATTTATAAAAATATAAAAGCCCCAAACAACAAGTTATAAAGTACAGTACACTCAGGAGAGTCCAGGACTCAGCACTGCACTAGTGCTAATTTCTAAACCTTCCGAGTGGCAAAGTGCCCACCCTAAAAAACCGTCTTGGGTAGTTGTTCTTTGCTAAACTGCACCAACATGTACCTTGATGCATGTTGGCTTTAGATGATGAGATTTTTTCTAAAACTTCAACGGCTTTGAAATCTTGAATTATCCCCAAATTAACAGTTTATTGCTCTTCTAGCCATCTATAAGTTTTTTGCGAAATAGTTGACAGGGATATGGTTATTGATATACTATTGCCGGTATTGACGAAGAATCTATTAGGGGTTAGTATGATTAGTTTCAGTTGGGGCCTGGAAGTCTGAACATTCAAACGTGACACAGAAAATTTTGATTCTGGATTGAAGATCACCCAGATCAACAATACATATAGGTATATTCTGTACATTTCATCAGCTTTTTGAGGCATCATCAAACATATTTCAGGTACTCCTTAATTTCAGGAGTGTGTTTATGTTGCCCCTGGGTACACCAGTACCTGGCTACTAATTGGAACTTGGTATCCAGGAGAGCATATAAATGGCACCAATTTTCCGATTGTTCAGGACAACTCTTGCAATCCAGCAAAAAAAATTAAATATTTACAGCTATAACCATGATTTTCCCACTTTTGTCCATTGCCTTTTACTATCTACAAGCTTCAGCGTCAGCTTCATGTGATTCTTCAAATATTGTTGCCGCCTGTCCAAAGTTGAACTTCAACTTTCACGCCCAGAACACAAATACTCCAGCTCCAGAAATTAGCATCACCTCAGTTTCTTGGATTAGCGACAACAAGTACGAAGTCAACATTCATTTCAAGAGTCCACAATCTCTTTCCATCGACGCTTTGTCCGAATTGAAAATTATTGGTCTTTCTCAAACTTATGTCTTGTTAAGCAGAAACCAAAATGTTTATGAAATCACTGATGCTGCTGAATGGGATTACACCGTTACCATGACTGGTACCACTTCAGGTGATGTTGTTTCCTCTCAGAACTACCAAATTCAATATGATTGGTGTAGTGCAGGTGTTAACTCTGCTTCTTCTGAATGTCAAAGTTGGACCTATGCCAAATCTTATGATTACATTGTTGGGTGCAACAACTATGACAACCAAGGAAACAGTCAAACTGATGCTTCTTCGTTTAACTGGCCTGTGTACTGTGCCAACTCTGGGTCTGAAGATTCTTCTTCAGTTTTGCCAGCAACATCCTCTTCAAGTTTTGTCCCAGTTTCTTCAACATCTTCGGTTAGAAAGACAAAAACCATAGATTGGAATTTGTCCAACACCATCACTGAAGATGCCTCTTCTTATGCAACTCCTGCAATTGAATCCTCATTTAGCACAAACTCTGCTTCTCACACTTTCAACTGGAACCTAACCAACACCATTACCGATGATGCATCTTTTTCCAGTTCCAATACAAAAACTCAAGAATGGAACCTAACCAACACTATCACCCAAGATGCTTCCTATCAAACCTCTGCTTCTAAGTCTCAAACAGAGCTAGACTGGGATTTATCTGAAACCATCACCGAGGATGCTTCTTTTTACAGCTCATATACCAAAACCCATTCACATAAGGATTGGGATCTAACCAACAGTATCACCCAAGATGCTTCCTATCAAACTTCTGCAACTAAATCTCAAACTGAACTAGATTGGGATCTATCTGAAACCATCACCGAGGATGCTTCTTCTTACAGTTCATACACTAAGACCAAGAAGGTCCTAAGTTGGGATTTAGCCAATACTATTACTGAAGATGCTTCTGTTTTGGCCAGCACCCCAACTACCACTTCAACAAAATCTCACTTAGACTGGAATTTGGGCAATACCATCACTTCTGATGCTTCACCAACCACCATAACTACTGCACATAAAAACTTGGCCTGGAACTTCGGTACAAACAATGCTTAAGTTACCTAATACTAGAATGCTGGGTAAAGTACTATATGATTTTTTAAACAATCATACAAAGTAAACATTCTATAAAGCCAATATTAGTTAAATATATGATGACAGATATCTAGTGGTGTAGGAGAAAATTGTAATGATCTAACGAATCAATTAATTAGTCAACACACTTCTTCACCTAATAGTTGGTTTTTGTCTCTAAGGAAGTTGGTTCAGGGATGTTTCACCTCAATGCTCTATCAATCAGTGCTGAATTTTACCACGTATACGTATAACGGACCACTTCAGTGACTTCAAAGTTCACTTATATCAGTAGTTAGTATTATCATGATATCAATATCAGAATAAATAAATAGTATAAGCGATTATTGATAATTGATAATTGCTATGAATTCGATAATTTGTCGACTTAAGCAGTAGTATTGACCAATTGATAATTGATTGAGCTGAAATCTATGCACAGGACTTTTATACATACGATTAGAAATTATTTAATGTATATCGAATGCGTATATCGAACCTCAAAACGAAAACGGACATAAGCAACAGGCATTTTGCAAACAACTTCGATCTGATCTTTGCTTCTATCGAACAGTAGAACGTTCCAATCTCGGTTCTTTGATTTTCGACTGTCCAATGATAACACAAAAAAACAATTGGAAAAAATTTCCCTCGTTTTCCTGCTTATAGATACATACGTTCATTTGCAGGAGAAAAAAACTTCACCCGTTTCTTCAAAACGGTTTTCTAGCTTTTAGTTTTGAGGGATATAATTATATACAATAATGAATTTGAAATTTGGATAAATTTAAACTCATATAGCCAAATACAATTAACATATTCTGTATGCAAATACATAACTTTTACAAACTGTCCTGACTCCTGACTCCTGAGCTCTAATTTTCTTCGTGGTTCTTTGAACTTTCTGTACGTCAAACTAAAATTTTCGCTAAGCTAAACAATGCGTATTTATGCAAAACAATTTCAGGCGATGAGCATTGAGCATTATGCAAGCTGGTTTTAGTCAAAAAAGTTTTTTCCAACCGTTGAACTTTGCCATCGTTTTAACTTTTCACAGAAAAGGTATAAAAATTTACAGCATTTCAACACTGTTGGAAGTCAATCTATTATGACAGAATTGTAAGATATTCAGGCAAAGGCTCTTCTGTGACTTCTTAAATAGACTTTCTAACATTTTGTTTATCATTAACAATACAACAAATTGGGTGTTGTATTCAAATTTCAAGAGCTGTTATATCAGATCTGTATGTATAAAGCTGCGCAGTTTTCACTTTTCAATGGCTTTGACAAGCATCACGAAACATATCTTGTGCATTTCCTTAATTTATATTGAGCATTGACAAACATAAGATATGTTTTGCCGACCCATTTATTTTTAAACCGTGTTCAGGGTGGGCGATAACTTAATTGCCTGTTGGATATATAAGCCATAGCAACTTTCCTGTTCAAATCAAATATCACTGTTCTAACTTCTAATCTTCATTACCAAATTTACAACAACTTTAATATTCATTAGAACCATGATTTTCCCACTTTTGTCCATTGCTTTTTACTATCTACAAGCTTCAGCTTCAGCTTCATGTGATTCTTCAGATATTGTTGCAGCTTGTCCAAAGTTGAACTTCAACTTCCACGCCCAGAACACAAATATTCCAGCTCCAGAAATCAGCATCACCTCAGTTTCTTGGATTAGCGACAACAAGTACGAAGTCAACATTCATTTCAAGAGTCCACAATCTCTTTCCATCGACGCTTTGTCCGAGTTGAAAATTATTGGCCTTTCTCAAACTTATGTCTTGCTAAGTAGAAACCAAAATGTTTATGAAATCACGGATGCTGCTGAATGGGATTACACCGTTACCATGACTGGTACCACTTCAGGTGATGTTGTTTCCTCTCAAAACTACCAAATTCAATATGATTGGTGCAGTGCAGGTGTTAACTCTGCTTCTGCAGAATGTCAAAGTTGGACCTATTCCAAATCTTATGATTACAGTATTGGGTGTAACAACTATGATAATCAAGGAAACAGTCAAACTGATGCCTCATCATACAACTGGCCTGCATACTGTGTTAACTCTGGTTCTTCCACTACAGCAACTTCTTCTGTTAGAAAGACCACAACTTTAAAGTCATCTACCAAAAGTACCAAAAGTACTACAAGCACAAAATGTACCACCAGCACCACCAGCAAAGACAGAAACACTAGAAACACCAAAAGTACCAAGACTCATACCACCTGGGATTTAACCAACACTATCACACAAGATGCTTCTGTTCCAGCCAGCACCACATCCATTCCAACTACTATCACCTCTTCTGTTCCATCTAGCATCACAACTTTTAAAACTACCACACTTGCTACTACAACATCCGATGATGGAGATTTTGAACAACTTTAAGCAAACTTGTCTTAATGAGAAACTATTTTGATCCTTGTATATTATTAATTAATGTAAATATTCTCTATACTTTTTTTTTGAAGTAAGCTCCTTTGGATGTAGAAAGTTTATACTATCATTACGCTTGCAAATTGTCCCTCAATATTAAATTATTATTATAAGTTGTAATAATTTGCACTGTACTTCTATATTTATAGAATTAATAATAAACCTCATGCAAAATTTTGAATTACTTATATGATATGCATTAATATTCATTCGTCCACCTCAATTATAGAAGCGCCTGTATAGAGAAATTTGATCAATTGTGGTTAGACTAGCGTAATTTGATTTAAACGCCTTTGTCGTTGTTCGTGGTGACGAGCTGGTGGCACCGGCTGTAGGTATAGAAGAAGGTGATTATAGACTCATAGACGTACAGTATGATTGAAATACCAGTAAGAACCTATATTTTTATATATGAATGAAATAGATATCTTGGGTAGCTGTGTGTCTTTATATATTCATATAACAAGTAACCAGAACCTCATACACGTCAGAGCAGTATGAAACACGTGTGTTACATCCTGCTTTACATCAGTCTTTTATAAGTCAGAACTTGATTATTATAATTACAGCTATAATTATCAGCTATACCAGCTCTGTTTTAATTAATGATTATGATTCTGGACGTAGTCCTTTACAGCTGGGCTCAATCGTTACTAGTACTATAACCTTTCTGAGAGCAGGAATGATACAATTAATAATAGAAACAAATTCAAAATAGCGACATATCACTGTAGTTTTTTTCTTCTGATTAACAATTAATTGATTAATTAATCATCCTTAATCCCTGCATATGCAAGCATCAACCAACATATAACAACATACACACACATACACACACATCTATATAACTCTGTATTACAAGACAATTCTCATTAATTATATATTAATTGTGTCTTTCGTGATTAATTAGTGATTGATATATTTGATTGAGTTTGAATATAAATGATGAATTTTCCATGTGATCATCACTAAATATTTAATCCTACGTCATACAGTACAATATTGCACAATTCACTTGTCAAGCTTCATGTAAATTTTTGGACTTTTAAACTAGTCAAAACAAATTGTTCAAAATTCATATTATGCATATATCGATATAGATGTGCTTGCAGTGCAAGTAAAGATGTACTTTATTTACAAATGTAATTAGAACTTGGACTTAAGTTATACTGCTCCAAAAGCAGTTTAGTGTTTTCTCATGAAGAATCAAGAGTTAACGTTGGTGTATCAGTCAATGGCCATCATTCAATGTTCATGATAATACTTGATACAATATAAAAATATTTGATTATTTAATGATGAAGTTTAATTGGAGCTGCAGCTGTAAATTAACATGTTTGTTAATTGGCTAGCCGTCGACGTACATTTGAAAAACAGGAAACTTAAACTTGCACCAGCTATACCATTTCTATTAACAAACAGTGGTCGAATCTTTATATATAGTATATTAATTTGGAAGAGCTGGTGGTTAAAGGTTGAAGCAAATCGTATAAGTTGCTTGAAAAATGTAATAATTATAAAACACATTCTATGACACACAGTATGTCCCACAAATTTTGAACAGTTGTCAGCAAAGTACGTACTACCTAGTGTTGTGTATCATTTTGCGTATTATACAAATAAGGAGTTGGAAAATTGAATCCCTTGCCTGTTGATGACAATTCTCGAGCCTGGTCATTGACCAAAGAAAAAACAGACAAGTCATGACCAGGATTACTTCACACTAGTACCACAAGTACTATTCACCTCTTGAGCCTTTTGAGATAATTCGGCTGATATTACCATAGCTGTAGCCTGTTTAGTTTGTAAACTTGTGATTCTGTGATTCGTGAAGTTGCAACTTGTGACTGGTGAGACGTGATTAGGTTCCTGTCCAATGGAGTAATGTGACATGTCCATGTCCAACATTGTCCATGTATTCAAATTTCAGAGCGCCGGAGAATTTAAGCTTGGACAAATGTATGCATGAGGTGTTGTGCGCCCGAGTGCTTTTCAACTTCCAAGCTCCCGACTCCGAGACTTTGAAGATTGAAAGCCTCATACTTTTTTGAGAGCAGCAATACATAATACACTGTAGTAGTGGGCAATAGGCATTGCAATGGGTCAATTTGTGAGTCGTGGCTAAAGTGCCCAGTGCCCACTAAATGCCTCTTGCAGTTTTCATTTATTTTCGTGGTGGAGCAACTTGTGGGAAACGCAAATCGTAGTGTAAATGAGAAGAGAATAAAGATGAAAAACGGGAGACCAATAAACTCAAAGTGTATTTACACATCACACATTTAAAAGTCAACAAATTGTATCTTAAAATAGCTTGCTGTTTTATTTTATGTTTGATTCTCATCAGATGTTTTTTGCCAACTGTTTTTGAATCTTTGATGGTGGGGCTGGAAAAACTTTCGGAAATTTTACTTGCATGAGGATGCATGTCTCTGATGAAATATGGAGAAAAGTAGTCATATGAATTTCCGGGGTAAATAAACTAGGGACAAAAGTTTTAGATTTCGACTTTTAAGGGTGTTGAATGTGTTCAGCGTAAAGATTCAAAACCATCACGATACACCAGAAACTGCTAATGGTACCACAATAGACTATAGAGATCAATAGCTCAATTAAATCAACATCATGCTAGATTCACAAACAACACAGATATATATTCTTTTATTTTTACAGATCAATCAGCTACAGCATTTTGGGGATTAGGAATCTCATGGATTAAAGTTCCATCAGCCCTACAAGGGTCTTCTCAAACAAGCAAGTTGACTCTTGAGACATTTGAGTGGAACATTCGTGCTGGCTGTATCTGAAATCTGGTTTTGTCCTGTTTTAAAAATTTCTCCATACATTCATGCACGAAGAAGATCCGTTCAAGATAAACTGCCTTCCCCAGTTTCTCCAGACTGGAAAAAAGGACAGATATTTGGAAATTGGATTGAATTATGATTACTTGACTCAGTCAAAAATTTGTCTATATAAACATCCCAAAATTTCTTGTTTTGTGGTTGTTGATTATGTTGTATTCTCTATAGAAAATCATTTTTATACAATGGCTTTCATTTCTAGTCAAAACAAAATCGTGAAAAAGCTATTCAAGGTCGATGAAAAGACCGAAGGGTCTACTGGTATGGCCATCTTTGTTGGTATGTTTGCCGCATTTGGTGGTGTTTTATATGGTTACGACACTGGTACTATTAGTGGTATCATGGCCATGAAATATGTTTTACAACATTTCCCAGAAGACAATCCAGGTGTCAATGGTGCCCCAGGTGTTTTTTCTTCATCTGAGCACTCTTTGATTGTTTCCATTCTTTCTGCTGGTACCTTCTTTGGTTCATTACTTGCTCCTCTATTGTCTGATAGTATTGGTCGTCGTTGGACTTTGATCATATCCACAGCTTTCGTCTTCAACCTTGGTGTCATTCTACAAACAGCTTCCACTGGTATTGATTTACTGGTTGCTGGTCGTGCAATTGCTGGGTTTGGTGTTGGTTTAATTTCTTCTGTTATTCCTTTATATCAAGGTGAAACTGCTCCAAAGTGGATCCGTGGTGCTATTGTTTGTTGTTACCAATGGGCCATCACTATTGGTCTATTACTTGCTGCTTGTGTTAATCAAGGTACTCACAACAGAAATGACACTGGCTCTTATAGAATTCCAATTGCAATCCAATTCCTATGGGCTCTTATTTTGTTCATTGGTATGATTTTCTTGCCAGAAACTCCAAGATTCTATATTCACAAGGGCCAAAGAGACAAGGCCATGAAGTCTTTATCCATCTTGAGAAAACTTCCAGAAGAACATCCTGTTTTGATTGATGAATTAGGTGAAATTATTTCGAACTATGAATATGAATTAAGTATGGGGTCTTCTGGTTGGTTAGACTGTTTCAAAAGATCCAACCATCAATTGAAGAGAGTTATTACTGGTATTGGTTTACAAGCCTTCCAACAATTAACTGGTATTAACTTTATCTTTTACTATGGTACTACTTTTTTCTCCAACTCTGGTATCAAAAATTCTTTCTTGACATCATTGGCCACTAATATTGTTAATGTTGGGTCTACTGTTCCAGGTATTTTGTTGGTCGAAGTTTTAGGTCGTCGTACATTGTTGTTAGGTGGTGCTGCTGGTATGTGTGTTTCTGAATTATTGATTGCCATCATTGGTACTGCAACCAACTCTGATGCAGCTAACAAGTGTTTGATTGCATTCACATGTATCTTTATTGCATTCTTTGCTGCTACTTGGGGTCCAGTCTGTTGGGTCGCTGTTTCTGAATTGTTCCCATTGAGAACTAGAGCCAAGTCTGTTGCGTTATCTACAGCTTCTAACTGGCTATGGAACTTTGCCATTGCTTATGCCACTCCTTACTTGGTTGATGATGCTCCAGGGTCTGCTAGACTAAAGTCAAAAGTGTTCTTTATTTGGGGTGGTTGTAACTTTTTGTGTTTCTTGTTTGCTTTCTACTTTGTTTACGAAACTAAGGGTCTAACTTTGGAACAAGTTGATGAATTATACGAAACTGTTCCAAATGCATGGAGCTCTCGTGGGTTTGTTCCAACTGATCACAAGTTTTCCAGAGATGTTGCTGGTGATGATGTTTATGATAATCCAAAGGGTTCTAACGAAAATGTTGAAGATGTTGAAAAGGGTTTGTTTGAACACAAGGCTCAAGTTGTTGAAGATGAGAGCGGGTCCAACTCTTCAACCCATTAATGTTGTTTTTCTAATGTGTTTTTTTACTTTGCTATAATTATTTAATGATACGTCGTTTCTAGTTTTATTTTTGAATATATAATCTCTATATCTAATCTAAACAACAGATGTATTGATTGATTCCTGTGTCTCATGTTCATCAATCAACAGTAGTACTTCTTCAATGCTATTGTAAAATTTATGATCGTTAATCAAGTCAACAATACCGGAGTTTATCAATCTATTTCTAATGTTTTCCTTGGTTGGCACTCTGATAAGGTAAATGTTAATGTCCCTCTTTTTATATGACTGTAGGATTTCAACAAATATCTGAGCTGCAGAAGAATCAAAGTATGTCATACCATTCAAATCAAACAGGACATATCTATTCATAGATTCTTCTCTTGTTCTTGGTGCTGCTGGATGAGTTGTTGAAGAACCATACCTTTCCAATCTCAATAGACGACCCTTCAAATCAGATGTATTTGAAAAAGTTAATGGTTCAGCAATTTTGACAATTAAACAACCTTCAAGTTCTTCCAAAAAGTCACCTAAGCCTTCAGGTAATGGTTCATCAGCATTTAAAAATTGATTTGTGTTTGGCACTCTACCCAAAATTTGAATTCTTGATTTCGTTGAGTTTTTGATGACACGAATAATTGAGTAACCAACACCCAAGGAAATACCAGCTTCGACAGAGTAGAAAATAGTTGCCAATAAAGTCAAGCAAAATGTCAACAACTCTGAATATCCTCTTGATCTGATATGGAATGCAACATCAGCCGGAGTTTCATCAAGTAATTTCAAACCAACAGTGGTTGTGATGACAGACAAAACACATATCGGCAAGTAATAAATAAATCCCAAAAGACAATAGATAGTGATAAGCGTAACAGACCCCATCACAAATCCAGAAAAGGTGGTTTGCGCACCACTCATAGCGTTGATTCTGGATCTCCCATAACCACCAAATGCAGGTAACGCACCGATTAAACCCCCAAATATATTGATAGAACCCAACGCAACCAACTCTCTATTAGAAGATATTGGAAGGTCATACATTGAACCTAGAGACTTTGAAGCAGTTGTAGATTCGAAAAACCCTAAAGTCGCAGCCAAAAACCCAGCAGGCATCAACTCATGCCATAATGGTAGCAAATCAGAAGCAAATGGCCATTTGTAAGTGAAACCACTGGTGTTGATTTTGCCAACAATGGCAACTTGAGATTTATCCCAATCAAAGACTGACGACAAAACTGTAGAAGTGATGACTAGAGTCAAGATCTCAGGAAAAAAGACCAGATATTTGTGGCCTTTATTGATAAATCTTGTCTTCAGTTTGGAAACTGTGTATAATAAAGTAAATGAAACTAAACTAATCCAAGCAGTTTCAGGATGTGTGGACCTTATATTTTCAATTAAGAATATGACTTTTGAGATTGGAGAATGTAAATGTTTTGGGATATTAATTGTGGTTGTTAGACCCAATTCATCATACAAAGAGTTCACAACCATAATAATACCAACTGCAGAAATAAAACCTCTTAACAATGATCTGGACAAAACATTGTCCAAGAAGCCAAATCTACAGAGACCAGCACCTAATAAATAAAACCCACCGATACAACTCATGATACTCACCAAATCCACTTTATCAACTGTATCATCGTGGGAAGAAATAAGTTCAACTGCCTGACCAACCACCAAAGAGATGGCACTTTCTGGACCAACAATCATCTGGGGAACTGAGCCAAAGACTGCATAAATAAGAGGAGGGATTGCCAAGGAATACAAACCACATAACGCTGGAACATGAGCAATAGAAGTAGCATACGACAATGCCAATGGGATCTGGAAAGAGGCAACAGAGACACCAGCAACAAGATCACCAATAAACTTGTCAAATGAATAAGTAGGGATCCAAGCGAAACATGGGAGATAGTATGGCAAGCGCTGACTCCACTCTAACTTTGACTCTTCTTCAGGAGCACCGTTATCTTCAGAAATCAGCTGTTCTATGGATTTAAAAGATCTGGCTCCAGAGTTGCGACGAAAGGAAACAATACTTGGGGTTGATGAGGGATGAGTGTGTAGTCTTTGTGTTGAAACAATCTTATTTGGTTTTTTCCTTGATGGTGACCCCAGACTCTCATATTTAGCATTTGGAGTCTGTGGTCTCGCATGGAGCAATGATGACGACTCTGACATTTTGTGAAATAAATATATGTGCCTTTCTCTTCTCTTTTATATGTTTGTATCTGTTTCAATACCTTTTGGTATCCTTAGTCTATTGTTTTTTTCTGGCTTCTTGATGCTCTCCAGCAACACGTTTTAATTCTTAAATAATGGTGGATCTTTATTCAAAACATCAAAGTATGAGTTTAGCAGTTGTGCTTGTTGTTGTGAAATATAAGTGATAATAGAATATGATAACTTGTTCCTAATAAATACACCAAACAGTGTCTATCTGGCGCTTGTTTATGTCCCACTCTGATGTTGTGTTTATTGGTCGGAATTTTGTAACCTTCGATAAAGGCCTATTACCCGATTTGAACAATTACTTCTTTAGGAAATAACTAAAACAACTCTAATTCTAATGATAGTCATTTTATCAATCTACAACAAGAACTAAACTATTATTATTCGTGTTCATTTTTGTGCATGGCATCTATAAGTATACTATAGTAATTCTTCAATTGCCCTTTTCAAGTTTTGTTCCTTGACAAATCTTTCAGAGTCCATCATCTTACCAGCACTCTCAGCATATTTGTTTAAATCCTTTTCAAAGTTTCTAACCAACTGTCTGTTCTCAGGACTGTCAAGCTTACCATCAGCCCAGTACTTAATAAGCGCATCAATGTCTTCTTTAATAGCCATAACTCTTTCGTTGCTCGTCATGTTGGCATCGTTACCAGCTCTTTCGTCGATCCAATTCCAAAGCAACAATTCTTGACCTTTAAATAATACATCCCTAGAATGTTCATCCATATTGTTTAATAAGGTACGCACTTCACTGTTACTGTATGATATCTTCTTTAAAATCAAGATCTGCAAAAACATAATAATAGCCAATGCAAACAACAAAGGAACATGGAAAATAGAGATGCTTGACCAAAGAGACGTGTCCAATGCTTGACTGACCACAACAGAGGTTGATGCTGCTTTTTGATCCCTCGTTGATTCTTCCTCTTCTTCTTCTTCCTCCTCACCCTGACTGGTTTCTAAAGTCTCTGTAGCCTTCACGACGTTGGCGTCCACATACTCACGCAACAAAGGCACAAGAGCCCTTACAGCATCCTCTTGACCACTCTTACAACTTTTATCAATCATACCCTTCACCCAACTCCCTCCAGTCCAATCAACAAAGAAAGATATCAATAACTTGGTTGTGTTTCCTGGTCCCCAGGTGAAAAGGTATCTGGTTTTCACAGTGAAAGCATCACCACTTGGAACATCTGGCGTTGAAGTTGTACTCAAGACATTGATACATTTATCATAATCCAAAGTTTCAATAATATCAGTAACATAACATTTGGTGGACTTTGGACCAATGGAGTAATTTAATCCCTTGATATAATTGTATGTTCTTTCTTTTTTATCTTCAGAATTCACCATATATTCACTGAACTCTGAAAAATCTTTGGAGTTCTGAGATTTCAAAAACATCTTAGTCAACTCAGTATTGGAACCAAATAGTAGATCAAAGACAATACCTGGTGGAGCCTTGATATTCTCATCAGCCAGAATAGTTTCATTGTTAGCTACTGGATCATATGAGGATTTTGTTGGTTTATGGCCCAATGGACCATCATAGACATAATTGGAACCAGGTTTTAACTTGTATACGGTCTGGGAACTAGAATGTTTCTCTTGGGATATACCTTCATCAGATGAATCATCCTCATCATCCTCATCACCATCATCGTCGTCGTCATAGTCATCGTCATCATCATCGTCGTCGTCATCGTCATCATCATCTTCATCACCATCATCATAGTTAACCGTAGACTTTGCATTGGTATCACTATCAATAGATAAGAGTGCTTGGTTATAAGCATCTCTATCATAATTACCCATATCTAATGCAATGTCTTTTGAGATTGAAGAATCTGTAGGTAAAGAAATTGATCTTGTTGAGATGGTTTTTGAAATTTGACTTTTCGAAACACCAGATAAACCCCATAAAGTTTCCAAAAAGATGTACGTGGTATCTCTTGAAATGAAACTTGCAAAGTAGTACTTGTTTGTATCGGTGTTTATAGCAATACCATTAGGGAATAAACCAACTGTAGCTGTCTTTTCGAACCCAGTTATATCAGAGAATGGAATAACAAGATTAGTGATCCAACCTAGCAGATTTGAATTGAAGCAAATATTTTTTTCAGTGATGTAGATTCTACCTTGTGACAAGAATTCTTTACTCAAAGCACAACTAAAATCATCCAATAACCTTTCATCCTTTGGAATAGACTTAAACAATTCATGAAAAACCTCGTCTCTAGCCTTGGTTGCATATCTGTATTTAGTGTTCTTGAAAAATTCATCCACATAATTTTTATCATCATAAACGTCTTCATCATATGTTGGTGACATTGGGGATTTATCACCATCCACAACCGGTGACTTCATACCATCGAATGAGTTCAAACTACCACTTCTTCTAGAACCCTTTTTACCTTTTCTATAACTCATCATGTTTGGAGATGTTACCATACTGCTGCTGCTTTGCCTTGAATGGCCCGACTGCATAACACCGTTTTCATCAGTAATACCTTCAGCTCCAGTTGTGGTTGAACCTGCTGGTTGTTTCCCTGAAAATCCCAATGACGAAGCAGCTGAAAACATTTGGTTTAAAAACCCATTGCCATTGGAGCCGTTCAATGGTGGTGTTTCTGGTGGAGGTGTTTGCTTTTGAATTTGTGTCAAATCGGCAATGGAATTGCCACTGCTGTTGGTGGAAATGCTTTTGATAGGAATGGACTCAACATCATGCTTTGTAGTCTGTGGATTAGCCGGAGCAGACTTCACAGAATTCTGAGGTTGGTTAATGTTCAATGAATTACGATGTTTTGGGATTAATGCTGGTTGTGGAGCCGACATTACACTGCTGGGCTTCGATGGAGATGTGGAAATGGCCTCTTCATCCAAATCATTGCTCTTTCCCACAATGCTAATCGGTGATTGTAATGATGCAGGTGCTGATGTGTTGGTGTCAACTTTCAATGCAGATGGTTTGTGTAACTTATCACTCTTTGCCGTGTTGTCGTGAGAGGGAGCAGTATTTTCTTCCAAACTGTCCAATGAAGGGTCAGAGTATTGCCATGGGTCATTCTCCTCACTTGACATCGCTAAATATGACTATAATGCTGTTGCTAATGCGTTCTTTTTTTGCTAATATTCAATTGCCTATTGTATTGTTTGGCGGGAAAGGGTTATCTTTTCATTCCAAATTATTGTTGATTTTAGTGTTCCATCTTTTGGCAGAATCACGGGCAAACAACCGAAGCCAGCAACCAGCTTTAACTATGTACTACACACTAATCTTCACTTCTATTACGGTTTATTAGGGTTCTATACAAAGATCAACGGCCTTCAACCGCCAATCTTGCCAAACGTTCAGTGGCTATGCTTTTCGCTAGACGTTCTCTTTCTTTTAGTCTCTTAGAAACATAGTCTCTTTGGTCCTTTGCTAACAACACTCTTAGAATGACATCTTCTGTAGAGATCTGGAACAAACTTGTATCCTCACCAGCTTCCTTAACAGCCTTCAAAGCCTCAGATCTTTTCTTTGCGGAACCATGTGCTGCAACTGTATGACTTCTTGCTATGGTATTCGATCTCTTTCTGGTATTGGAATTTTCATCCCCCATAAAATTCTTCTCTCTAATAGACTTCAAGACAATTGGGGTTAGTCTTTCAATCTCACCTCTCAGTTCTTGCACGTCTCTATCATAGTAAACTGGAATCAGTAATAACATTTGGTAGTGTTCATCTTTAAGCTGTTCTAATGGTGGACCAGCACCATCATTGTGGAAAAAATCATAACAAAGAGAATTCAACCAGTGGAAAACAGTGTCAACTTCAATGAAAGTTAGTGGACGACCATAACCAGGAATATTTGAAAAACTTGTAACATTGGCAACAGCATTACTCAATGAACTTTGCCATGTGGTACCGGTGGCTTTAGCGAGAGTTGAGACTTTGACACTTGCTAGGGCTGGAAGTAACAAATTATCAGCACTAGTCAGAACGACCTTCCAAGCTTGTAACATGACTTTCAGCAATATCGAGTTATCAAGCCTATTTGCCAAAACCTGAAGATTTGAGTTCAAGTAATCAAATAATGGAACAATGGCATCGTAAACTTCATCCTTGTTTGGTCTTTTATTACCATTACTACCACAAACTGTCTTTAAAGTGTGTCTAGAAAATGATGAAGTAATGAATGGAGAAAACTTATCAACAGCAAGTGTACAAGCTCTTTCCAAAGTTCTGGTCAAGTATCTATGGGCTCTACCAACACTGAAGATAGCATCATTCTTTTCACTTTCCAAAGTAACCTCAAACACTATAGTACCTTGAATGTCTAAATCACGGACAATTTCCTGTGGGAATCCATCATTTCTAAACTTCTTTGGATCTAATTGTAAAACAGATCTACCACACAAATCTTGAGAGCCGAATCTGGAGCTATGATCCCAAACAGTGGCAGAAACCGAACGAATAGTATTATCTGGCACTTCAACTTCAAATTCTTCATCATAAATTGGATTCAATGCCTTTGGGATAATTTTAGTTTTACCAATCTCCTTCTTTTGTTGGGCATCCAAAAGCACGACCGAAGGACTTGACAGCCCATCACTAGCACAAGCTTTAATGTTTTCACATCTGACAACTCTAATGGTAAATAAGTTCTTGGATATTTTATTTCTTTCAGGTTTGACTTTTGCTAAGGATGATATTCTTTCAGGATCAACTTTGTTTTCCAAATCATCTAATCTCTTCAGTGCCTGTGATAAATCATTAATAGCAACACATGTTTTATCCTTAAATGAGTATGGCTCTGGCAAAGATTTCTTTGAAGATGTACCAACAGCAGCCTTCATTTCACTGAAAATCCAGGTACTTTTACGGTTTTGTTCTTTTTGTTCTGAGGTGGCTTCTTTAATTTGAATTTCATTCAAGTCATCAATGATAAGAGTCAACAACACTGATGCATAGTAGACAATAGCATCAGAAACAGCCTTTAAATAGTTTGTGTAAACAACAGACAACTGTCTTTCATTCTCCCATTCAATGTTCTTAAACATTGCAAAAGTTTCATTAAACATCTTAAAAATATCAGTGACAGATGTAGAATAATTGATATCATGTTCAGCTTCTAATGGTTCAAATTTGTCATGAGTTAAAGCCGCCTTGATCATCGGCAACATTTTTTCACACGAGTATGTACATAATTGCTCAACATATTTGAAGAAGAATGATTCCAGATCAAATGACAACTTTTCTTTTGCTGGTGAAACTTGATCAAAAATGTCCCTTAAGTCTCTTAGTGAATGATAGGTATCTAGAGCTGATGCATAATCTGATGATGTACCCTTTTTGACAGAATAATGTTCTATATGAGCCAACATATTGGAAGAATCTTGCATGAAAAGTTTAATAAACAAATAAGCAGCCTCATTTGCAATGTAAATTTGATCCAATAGTGGCTTTGGGAATTTCTTCTGCAATTGTTGAATAATCTTGTAAATCTTTTCAGACATATCTCTAACATGAACAGATTCTAATGTATCATCAGTGGGTATTAATGTCAATAGATCAACGTATTTCTGTTCAGTCGTAGATAACACAGTATTTCTCAAACGTTTCATCCATTTGGCTGGTAAACCAGATTTTGAAATGACATCAAACAATGGATCAGATTCAATATAGGCATACAAAATTCTCAATATCGGGGTGAATTTTGGAGCTTTCTCACCATAAATTGCAGTCAATAAAATTTTGATTGATGCCATAACTTGAACATATGTGTTTGATAGTGATGAAACCCATAGTTTTTTATCAGGTTTAGACCAAGTTTTGACATCATATTCCTGACCCAGTAATCTTGAAAATATACCAAACAAAGATTCTGTGCGTTCAACATCAATTTCATTATCTTCAATTCTCAAAACAGATAGATGTGCGGCATGGTACAAAATGCTAGCCCTTGAAGTTGGGCCAATGTTCCAGTACTTGCAACAACTCTCGACAATTTCTTTGGCAGCATTGGATAAGATGGTATCACCACCATTATGTTTATTATGATGTAAAACTTTGGAGTATAATTCAGTCAAAGCACCTCTTGGATCATTAGGTAAGAATAAGAACCCAGATTGAGTATTGTTTGTACTAAATGAAGCTTTGACTGGTGGTAGTTCATTAATGACAGACTTTATTCTTGCATCTTCGATCTTCTTCCATGAGAAATATGCATCAGTTGTATCAAAGTCATCAGGATTGAAAATGTATTCATTAGATTTGAGCATGGATAAACACTTGTGTAAATCTGTGTAAAGAGAAGACTCAGTTGCAATATCTTTCAAACGGATCACGTCTTGTTGTAATCTAATATCGTCAACACCAAACAAAATACCTAGTAAACCAGCACTTGAGATTTCTGCTAGTCTATATGTGGGTTTCAAAGTTGTTGCCTGTGCCTGGGAGTTTTGAGTTTGTTCAGAGGCAGAAGAAGAAGATGACGATGAAGAAGAAGAAGACTTCACTGGTTTCATACTCTTTTGATAATCTTGTAGTTTTTTGATACAAACCTCACCATTTTTTAATGGTTTCAAGATCCCAATAACAATGGCAATGAACACGTTTGTTTGTTTATAGACATCAGCTTTGATGTCAGCTTTACCAGTAAATAATTGAATTTGCTTTGTTGCAGAACCCACAAATTTAACGACAAGTTCTTCAGGCTTCTCAATGGTACCCATATTTGGCCCCAATAGTTCATTATAGAAAAACAGCAGACATCTTTTACTCAATGGATCTTTAATGGATAAATCTTTGTTTACAGCAATTGAGCCTAATTTTTTTTTCAACAATGGAATGAAGTCTTTAGGTAGTAACTCAGGGTCAGTACTTTTGTGAAACCAATGATGATGTTTTGATGGAGATGGATCTCTGCTGCTGCTTGATGCTGAACTTTGTGGAACTTGTAATGAAGATGATGCATGTGGGGTTGGAGCTGGTGAAGCATTTCTAGGTATTCTCATAACTGGTGTTTTGAATCGTGGTTCATTCTTGTAGTTTAGTAGTATCACTTTTAGGATGGCTTCATAAGCGCCAGTGGAATCAGTGGAATTTGGCGTCGGTGTGAAATTATTCTGCATAGTTAACGTTGTACCAATTGAAATATCTGATTTCACAGATACGCCAGAAACGACTCTTGAAGCTTTCATTGAGGTTGGTTGTGGAAGACCCTGTGACGGCTGCCGCCCATTGAAACTCATTTTGAAAGGAAGAACAGAAGGTGAAGACTGATTGGGTTGATGTACTTCACAGTTAACAGCTTCTTATACCACACTGTCTTGCTCCTTGAATAGCAGATCTGATCGTGTTTTCCTAGATGAATGGAATACTACCTCATTCATTGTTTTGGTGTACATTTCAGCATTTTGTTTACATCACCAAAATTGGTTGTCACACGTCGATTACTCATGCCTACAAAGCAGGAATAGCAAATTAATATGTCATTAAGATTGTAAGCAACTGTGATGTATAAATAGCCAGACTCTATTCTGGATGTAAATAATATATATATAGTAATTGGTTAATTAATTCTTCTTCTTTTTTTATAATTTTTTGTATTTTTTTTCGACTTTTTGGAGGTTGTTCGTATTTGGCCCTGCTAAATAAGATACTATAGTTCCTCTCCATCTTTGTACAAATGCTCACTTAAAACCTTGTTCAACCCAAACATAGACACCTTTTTCCCAAAGACCTGAGACATTTTATCATCACAGATGATTTCACGTTTGTCTTCTGGGTTCTGCAAGTTGTGCTCCTTGATGTAATCCCACAACTGCTTCACAACTTGTGTTCTTGGTAGCTTGTCGGTATTTAACAGAGCAGCTAGTTTTGGACTCAAATTTAGCTCCACAGCAGATAAAGAATTACCATTTGGGTTGACCTTACGCTTCTTCTTCACCTTTGTTGCTGTGTCAGTTTTACTAGCTTTTCTTCTTGGATTAGCATTTTCTTGTCGTTGTAATTTTGCAGACAAGATAGCATCACTGGCCTCTATTTCCTTCTTTCTAACCGCTTCTCTTTCTCTCTCATCCATCAAGTTGTGATACCTGTTTAGGATTGTATCATTTACTAGTTTTCTATCTTCATCACTTTGAAACTGTACAGCGAAAAGCTCCTGTAAAGCGTTTCTTATTCTCTTTACAGAAACCTGCTCCAAATCAGAGACGCTAAGAATGGCCTATACCCAATTGTTAACACTGAAAACCATCATACACCACAAATTCTTTTCTGGAAGGGAAAATACTCACGTCAATTGTAGGGATATAAGTATTTGCATCTAGATTGCTCATTTTTCTACACCAGTCACCCAATTGTACCCCGATTAACAATATTAAAACACAAATAAAATACACGCAACACAAGAACTAAAACACAGATAAAGTAGTATACCAAGTTTATCCAACTCTTTGTCTCTTTTCCTGCCTGTCTCAACTTTGAAGATCTTCACAAAAATCCCAACAAGAAAAACTGGAAAAAAATTGAATGGCCAAAAAGAAAAGACCGGCTGACAATCCGCGACGGGCAGAGTTTCCATTGTCAGAGGCTCAGAAGTTGTGCTAACTTCTTATACGGGGGATACGACGTAGTACTAACTACGGGCGATTGGTTGGGTGTATTGTGACCTTTATTTATTATTCAATAGTGTACAGGGATGGATCATGGTGGTTGTGTGTGTGGATTTGAGATAAGTATGTTAACGGCTATTATGCACTGTTTTTCAAATTTCTCTTCTGTTGCAACATGTTCTTCTTCACTAGCTTCTTTCTTTCAGCTCTGTTCAAACTTCTAGGATCCACCAACTCATCTTCTGTGCCCTTGACCTTGTCATCAACCTCAACCAACCACTGGTCGTCAAGCTTCTTATTGGCACCCTTGTAACCCCATTTTGGAACCCATTCACCACTGGCTTCGTCGTAAACCATCTTACCGGATCTCTCCTTAGCTTTGATACCCTTCTTAGCAGCAAACAATTCCCATTTGGTTGGCTCCTTGGCCTTTGGTAATGGCTTCTCTCTTGGTAGTTCAGTAGTTGGTTCTGGTAGTTGGATTAAGGATATGGTGGAGGCTTGTCCATTAGATGCATTACTCTCTGTGGTGGTTTTGATTGGTTGGGATAGGATCTGATTGATCAATAACTGTGTGTTGTCTCTTGTTATAGCCTTGATATACTCTTCTCTGTCTGGATTAGTAGAGGCTAGGTCAGCCTTTTCTAAAGCATTTGTATCGAAAACTGCAAGATTACCCAGATCATAAGAGACTGGGATTGGTTTCTCAACTGTAACTGGCTTGCTAAAAAAGTGTTAATAATTGTTAGGACAACCCATTATCCAACTAAACGTCCATTACTTTTTAAACTCTTCTGACATGACGATAATCTTAATATTAATAAATTGCTTTCAACTTTGTCATAGTTTAAGAGATTCCTTTAAGATAAATTTTATGCGATGAGCAAAAAAATTTTTGAACCGGTTTGGGAAACACCATTTATTGCAAAGGGACACAACGCTATATACACTTCATCACTATACAGAAAATAACTTGCGAACAACTCTACTTGTAGATATCTTGAAAGCATAAGAAGCATCATGCTCTGATTCTGTTGAAAATCTTGGATACGATAAA
The DNA here is from genome assembly GCA_030564525.1 of Liangdongia berthetii. Lineage (NCBI taxonomy): Eukaryota > Fungi > Ascomycota > Saccharomycetes > Phaffomycetales > Wickerhamomycetaceae > Liangdongia > Liangdongia berthetii. The sequence goes on along the minus strand of JAJLVX010000004.1, from coordinate 35,730 downwards.
TCAATTGTTTTTCTTTCCGAGTTTAGATCTTTCAAAGCCATTTTTGTCCGATGTTTAGCCATAGAGTACATCTCAATTATATCAAAGTTATCATTAGGAATAGATCCATTCTGTGTCATTTCCAAATATTGTTCAACATTCTTTTTACCAGCAAGTGATCTGAACCAGTTGGATACCATGTAATTATAGTTCAATATCGACACCGTTATGAACTTGGAAATATTGGAATTTAACTCTGGTAATTCTTCCTTTAATTGATTACCAATAATAACATACAACTGTGCCTCTTCACCAAGCCGACCATTTGATAAAAAGTGTGTATGATGACTACCAGTTTTCTCCCTCTGACGCTCCTTTTGTTCATGAATATAACTTACATATGAACTTCTGTATGAACTGTGTTTGTTGATCTTGGTTTTAACAGCATCACAAATTTCCAATGTGAAATCAATAGCTTTGACAATATGCTCTTTTAAATCAACAACAAACAACTTTGTTGACTTCTCTTGTGTTGTTAGCTTGTCACGGTATATATCATATGGAGAATTGATATAATGATCATCACCACCCCTTCCATAGTCCATGAACAACTTCAAAGTTTCTGAGAATTGTTTTTGACGGGCAATGAATTGCGTGAATGAAGGTAATGATTCAATAACACCATGTTTCAACGAACGAAGTTGGTGATACTTCTTCTTAAAATCTTTGACCAATGTTACGTACTCACTGCTGGATAAAGTGAGTTGATCAACAATTTTTTCTTCTTTTGGTATGACATTCTTAACTATAATTTCGTCGCCAGCTCTTTCAGTTGCAATTGAAGTTGTTTGATGCACTTTAGCCATCCCATTAAGCTCATCCAATAAACCACACACAAATATCTTAGCATTATTAAGCGAAATCACATAATCACCAGCCAGTAAATCTTGACCATGCTCTTCCAGTTCTGTCACTAACAGTTTATATTTCCCTAGTCGTTGTATTGGCTTAACTAACAGCGATTCAAGATCCCAACAATTTGTTCTAGATTTGGCCAAATATGCACATTTTTCCAGCCATTTGGAAACCTTTGGTCCATTATATAAAGAACACTTCTGTACTTGTTGAATTTGAGAAGCATGGTTTTTGAAATATGAAGCATATGCAAGCTTGACTCTAGCAAAAAACGAAAGTAATAATTCTCCCAGATTTATCTTTTCAGCATCACATAGCCTCAAATTATCCGACATTGTCTTTAGCTCATTGAATGAGTCATATTTGCAATTCTTGTTAATCTCATTACTCAGTTGCTTCAAAAAGAACTCACTCAATCCGATGATGGTGTCAATATTACTGAAGACCATACTTTCTTCATCCTGAGACAATATATGTTGGAACTTTCTTGTGTTGTGTAATGACGAACGATATATTGTATCAATCAACTTCAAATCATCATGATACTTTTCCTCGCTGTCAAGTAACTCCTTTAAAGTATCCCTATACTTGTTATTTCTGTACGGATCTTCCAAACCTTTATACTTGGGTGTATCACATTGTATATCATCAAACCCATGAGCAAAATTTTCATTTCTAATAGGGGAGTCAACATGCTTGTTTATAGAATCACTCCTATCAGGAAACTCAAAAGTATCAGCAGCTGCCCTTTTTCTCATAGATTGTTGTCTTTGGACCCTTTCTTGAATTTTGTTAATAGCACCAGAACCACGATCACCAACAGTGGAGTACCATAGAGACTTGGAGTATGGATTTGAGTTATGATAATGTTCAACTGGGTTCTTCATTGCAGGCGCAGGGCCAACGTGAAGCTCTTGATCTTCAATATCAGTTGAATTTGTCGATAAGATTGACGAGTAGAATGAAGATGTTCCCGATATTGGTGATGGGATATCAAGGTTAAGTCTCATTTTGTATATGAATGAACGAATAAGCAAGCAAAAAGACACAGATTAAGTACAAACGTTCGTTTTGATGAATCCATTCCCTATATATCATGTTTTGAGGGTTGAAGCGTTTGATATGGTTTATTGTTTTAATGTTGTTTCACCATGTACGAGAGACGTACTCTAGCCAACAGGCATATAACTGACATAAAAAATGCATATCAAAGATTTCTATAACTCAGACAACCGATTGAAGCAAGTATGAAACACAGCATCTCATAAACTTTCGATGTGTCAGCTTTTTTATTTTGGTGATTGGCGTTGATGTTTCATATTTTTCTTGAATCGTTATATGCAGAAAATTTTCTCCGCTATAGCAGTTGAGTAATTCTACACTGATGGTTGATGCAAGATTATTATTATTGTAATTATAAATCTACTTCTATCATAAAACGTCGGGTGACAGCTTATAGCTTACACCTTCCATAGCACCCTTACCAAAGTAGTCAGTAACAACCTTAAATCTGTGCTCAGAATCTTGTAAACTGGCTTCAAACAAGTCATTTCTTTCACCAATGGATTTCTCAGCTTGCCTAATGTTCTTGATGGATTCTCTCATTGGTGTGCACTTTGGACAGTTATTGTCCTCAACCAGACAATACTTGTGGTAACTGTGATCACACATAAAGTGAAGAACTTCACCATCAAGCTTATTGGAACAAACACCACACCCATTCGGTTTTATGGTCTTTGGATCATTAGTCAACTTTGTAATAGTATCTCTCTTTGTTTCAGCTTCCTTTTTGTATGACTCAATTAATTTACCATTGATTTCGATTTCCTTTTTTTCCTTTTCAACAAATTGAATGATATAGTCTTTGATCAGGTCAATTGTAGCAACTTTATTTACACTTAAAGTTTGAATCACTTCCAATGGTGATAGAATTCTGTTTTTAGTAATTGTATCAAGAACATTTCTGAATTTGTCTTCACCAACTTGTTCAAATATATCATCATTGGAAGTATAAAACATCAAAGCCAATGGATACAATTCAGGTTCTTTATCACCAAACTTTTCCAAGATTTCAATAGCACCTTTAACATCTTTAGTTGCAACACAAGATCTAAATAAATCAATCTCAAAACCTGGGCCTTCGTGGCTCAGAACTTGACCCTCATTAAACCCAAATATGTTTGAAATAAACAAAACTGTTGTAGAGTCCAAGATGGTTTCATTATCTTTCACCAAAGCTAAAGCCTTTTGTTCCCAGGATTTCTTAATTTCAGAGTCTTCTGCATTATTCCCCAAGGTCAAATACAATTCATATAGTGTATTCAAGATATCCTTCTTATCCTTTTCATCAGCTTCAAACTTGTCGTAGTTTTCAGCACAAGCTTCTAGGAAAATCACAAATTCATTTGGTTTGTTGACAAAAGATGGAAATATAATTCGTGGTCTTGGTGGTTGATATGTTGGTTCCTTGTTTCCATTTTCGGTTGATGTAGAATTATGTTTACCATTGACAACATCTTCTTCTGTAGATGAGGCCGTTATTGAGCTTGCAGTGATAGACATGTAGCTTACAAATGCCTTGTAACTTTGTAACAGCACTGGTGTATCATCTTCAATGTCCTTTGGTTGCGGTTTCTGGATCTTTTGTGGTTTATATCTTCCAGTGAAAACATCAATTAGCAATGCAGTTGTTTGGTTTGGAACGGAATTTAGTAATAGACTTGCATATTCAACTAGAATTCTCAAAGTTTCATTGACATTTAGAGTTCTGATGTAACTAATGGCATCCAAAGATTGATTTAAATCTCTAATCAGAATGTCAACCGCCAATGAAGAATGCTTTAGATTTTGTGACAATTTAGATGCTTGTTCCAAAAAGTTGGTTTCTCGGCACAGTTCAACCACAACATCAAGATCAAAATCAATATTAACGACATCATTACCATCATGATCATATTTTTCAATAAACTGGTTCAATTTATCAACATTCTTCAGTTTGCAATAAGTACAGAGCAATAGCGTGATGTGATCTTTAGTTGCAACACCTTGTTGTATCATGGCTTCCAAGAATCTTGATAAATTACCAACTTCTTTGCTGTCCTTGTATTGTTTAATTATCATGCTTGTCTTATCCATGGGAATGGTTTCAATGTATTGGTCCATAGCTTCTGAAGTGTCCCCTTTATTGTACAAGTAATCACCATACTTCTTTTTGATTTCCAATAAGGTGTTTGAACCAACGTATTGTTCAGCGATTTGAATGGCAATTGGATATAGATCTCTTTTAACAACAATGTCCAATTGCTCCTGTAGTGGCTTTTGGTGAATTTTGTATAACACACCATCTGAAGTTAATAGGTAAATTTCATCCCAAAGCGACACAATATGACTAACAGTGGTAGAAATAGTATGTGTAAATGTGATCAATTTGTGTTCTGTATCTGCAATAACAATTTTGGTTGGTTCAGAGTAGCCATTGAAGATTAAGCTTGAGCTATTGGTTGTATTTGAAGTGACAATTAAAACATATTTCCCAAATTTAAAGATTCTCTTTTTGGGCATTTCCAACGCAATTGTAGATGATGAGCCTGACTTTGAATACGAAAACAACCCTTCAGTTCTTCCAATTAGCAAATTATCACCATCCATAACCACTGTTTCTAAATCAGCTCCTTTAATCTTATCCAAAACATTCAGAGGTTTGTTATGGTTACCGCCCGTGGTTGACACAGTAAAGACTTTTGAGGTTGTGGTGACAAACAATACTGGATCATAATTGTTATTCTTTTCCAGTTGCAATCCAGTGATTGGGTCTTGTGATTTGTATACTATAGTTTGACTAGAACCTCTATCTCTCATTAAATCGCCTCGCACCAATACAACGTTACCATTGGCAAAACCAAAAGCGGAAACCCCAAAGTTAGAAGAGTGCGTGAAGGCGGTGACAGGATACGCATTGTTACCATTCTTCACATGGACAATAGTGTGGAATGCCAAGTCATCAAGTTTAGCTGGGTCTTTGTTTAATAATTTGGTGATGTTCCATAGTTTTAGAATAGCTGGCTGACCCTGTCTTTCTGCAACAGTTGCAAACAAATCTGTTCCATCTAAATGACTCATGAAGGTTATATTCCATGACTTTTCATATGCTTGAAATGATAACACTGGTTTAAAGTCTTTATCGATGAACTTTATAAGTGAATTGTTTGTTGATATGATTAGATAGTCTTTGGAAGAACATATCGCTGTTAATGATGGATCAGAGTATAAGGGCTCCTTTGTGCCCAGATAAGGGTCCTGAATGGGTGTGGGTTCAAAGAACTGAAACTGTCTCCAAGACATTATCAAATGAGTACCAGTTCTAATCGAATTGATGGAGAAACTGTTGTCGTATTCGGTTTTACAAGTTGATTCTTTTGACATGTACACCATTTTCCCATTTTGGGCCGGAATAGGAATCTCCGAGGGTACTTTTATGTGCTACTACTAAGTCTAGTACTACTAGTACTATACTTTAAGAATTACAAATTAATAACGGAGAGCTATAACAGAATCATAAAATGCCTATATTTGAATAAATCACACTTCAAAGAGGTATGTGGCTCTTTCATCATAATGGTAAACATCATCGTCTTGGAATCTCCAAAAACCACCTAAACCTTCCAAACTATCACCATTAAACACGTCTAGGAGGATATGCATGTCCTCTATTTGCTGGATTTGTAAACTTTGGGAAGTAAAAATGGTAACCAGCGTATGCACACAGTGAACCAATAACGGCCCCAGTAATGATGTCTCTCAAAAAATGTCGATTGTCAGAGAATCTAGTGGCAGAAATGCAAACCGCACCAAATATTGGTGTATAAGTAATAATGATCTTTAAAGATACACCTCTCCCATCAAAAATTGCAAAACAACTTGCAAAATTCAAGGAACAAAATATACCAGATGCGAATGCAGTTGCAGCATGCCCCGATGGGAAACTCTTAAAACCTTCAACAACAATACTGAAATCCGGATTTCCACATATACTAACATCACATAAGGTTCCTAATGATGAATCTTTGAAATCCATGGGTATGCATCTTGCAATTAAATCAGGTCTTGGTGCACCAATAGATATCTTTAGAATGGAAACAAAAAGTGCTGTTGAAGAATGGATACATACAAATGCCAATACGCCACTATGAAAGTTCCAAAGCTTCCTCGCCAATGGAGCACCACCAACAGTAAACATCACCGACACTTGTACGACAGGTAGAATGAAAGCAAGCACAATCAACACTTCTTTTGGAACAGCAGTCTGTGAATCTGGAAAATATGTGTATGCTAGAGACTTATCTTTCAAAGAAAACTCATGAAAACATGGGTTATTCAATCTTCTGTGTAGTATTGCACCAATAATGAGGATGCTAAAGAACGAATTAGTTTTCGAAACACCAATACCACTTGAATGAACGGTCCATAGTTACATATACAACACCCAATCTAGAATATAGCTCAACAAGCTCACAGTCGAAAGTTGCATTCCCCTGATGGAAAACACATAGTCTCTTGGGATGAATGTGATTGACACCATTGCAAAGTTAAATCATCAAGAATAGTAATGTTTTCAAATCAGATCTGTACTATTAAGTTTCAGCAATCAGCAACATTAATACCAAGTGGTAACATCATAAGAGTCATTTAAGGCTCCAATTCAGCTAATCATTCATTATTTCCTTCAATAATATTTTGCTTTTGTGTTTACTGTTTATGTCAGATTTACGTTTTTCAGCAGAAACGCGTAATTTTTTTTTCACGCCAAAGTTCAAACTTGACGAAAACGTTGATAAACACGAATTAAAACATTAAGAAGAACAACAGGGGATTCATACTAATTACTATAATGAGTTTCATTGACCATTTGCCTAAAGATCTAAAGAGAGACATATTGACAGTTTCAGGTAAATATTCTATAATATTCTTCACACTTAAATTTTTGATATGGAGCTATTATTAATCTTTTTTTTTTAGAACCAAACGACACAGTTTATCAGACATTCGAGAAGCTATACAACTACTTAACAACAAATTATAAGAAGCGTAAAATTTCCAATGAAGATCTAGATGATGATGATTATTACACAATCAACTCCATTGAGCCAGCTACGATTATTTTCCAATTGAAAGACTTATCTTTCCAGTCTCCATTAAGAAAGAAGTTGAACCTAACCTTTTCCATATCACCAGTCACCCAAAAACCAATCTTATCAATATCGAAACGCAACGAAGATAAACCAGATTTAATCATTGATGAATTAACCAATGAAAACATACATTATGCAACATTTCTACCTGTTCCAGAAAAGTCCAATTTGCTGTACTTGGTTCTATTTTACAAGAAGAATTTGAACAATACATTTAGTAACGATCCAATAGTGCTGACTCTAAACCAAGAGAATGTGTCTCAACAATTGGTCAGTGAGAAATTGATCAAGGATACTGATGATTACAAAGTTTACATTCAACGTCAAGCCTCAATTTCAGGGTTCACAATCAATGATTCTTTTTCATCTACTTTTAAATCCTTTTATGTTGAAGCTCATAGAGGTACAAAGGAAGGTTTGCTATACTTTTTACCAAACCATATTTTATTTGGCTTTAAGAAACCAATTTTATTGTTCAGCTCCAAGGATATTGAAGCCATTTCATACTCTTCCATCACCAGATTGACTTTCAACGTTACATTGACTCTGAAGAGTGGTGAAAAGTATGAATTCAGTATGATTGATCAAAAGGATTTCGCCAATATTGATGATTACATTAAAAACAGACAAGTCATGGATAAATCCATGAGTGAGGAATTTAAGGCAAAGCCACAAACCAAGAACCAAGACACCGGTGGTGCTCTATTAGAAGCTTCACAGCAAATTGGTGATGTGGATGATATTCATGGAGTTATTGCTGATGCTACAGTTGGAGAAGAAGATGATGATAGTGACGATGAAGAAGCTGATGCAAACTTCCAAACTCAAAATGAAATCGATGATACATCAGATGTTAGTGATGATGATGAAGATGATGACGATGAAGAAGACGAGGATGACGAAGAAGATGATGAGGACGATGATCGTTCAATTGATCTTGAAAGTGACGAATAGTTCACCACTGGCAAAAGTAAGCAACGTGTATAAATAACATCAACATGATCATCTTAATTTTTTCCTTTTTTCTTTTGTGCTAAAAATAATTTAGACTTTACATCCATATGTAATACAATAACTAGACGATACATGAGATATGTCATACTACTCATACCTAATTGTGATCAATGATCATCTATGATCTATAGGATATTCCACTAAATATCGACATGCTTTATGATAGCACAGCCATTATATAATTTCACTTCCCGGCAAATAAAGCCAGTGCACAGTGCACAGTGCACAGTGCACAGTGCCCACTGCCCTCTTTGAAAAGAAGCAAATGCCGGACAGAAGAGAAATGCCGGACAGACCCTGGAAATGGGCAATAACATTCGGCATTTCAAAATCCAAGATACAACTTACAAATAGACACAATTAATCACCAACGCTATTTTATCAATTCTTCTATCATTAGATAATTTATTACTTTTATTACTGAACTGAATACCATCACTACACATGAAGCTGAGCTCTGCTTAACCATGTTCACCAAGACTCAACTCATTAATTCACCGAATGTTAACACCGCATGAAGACACAGCATATCCCAGACAGACCGACAAACTTTAAGCCCCCGAGAAATGCTTAGCCTTGATCTTTGGAATTCGCCCATAGAAAACACAGAAACAAGGAGGTGCAATTGCAAAGAAAGCATGACGAATCACGAGTAAACGACGTGCGTGTTTCATCTGGAATTTTGCCACCTTAATTTGGTCCAAATCTGTTATGGGTGAAAAAGTATAAAAATAAGGAGAGATCCCAACAAAACAGAAACGGATGGTACTTTACTCAATAGACTCAATTGACTCATTAAACTTACAATAACAATGTCTGCTAACGATTACTACAACTCTGGTGACAACCAAAAGACTTACCAAGCTCCAGCCAACACCGAAGGCCAACAAGTTGCCGGTAACGGTGAAAGAGGTTTGCTATCAACCATCGTTGGTGCTACTGCCGGTGGTATTGGTGGTTCCAAAATAAGTGGTAACCACAGTACTCTAGGTGGTCTAGGTGGTGCTGTTGTCGGTGCTGTTGCTGCCAACAAGCTAGAGAACGCTTACGAAAACCACGAAAGAAGAGAAGACCAACAATCTTATGGTGGTAACCAACAACAACAACAAGGTGGTCACCACGGCTTTGGTCACCACGGTGGCAACAACAACCAACAACAAGGTGGCTTCGGTGGTCAACAAGGTGGTTTCGGTGGTCCTCAAGGTGGTCCACCAGGTGGCTTTGGCGGTCCAGGTGGTCCAGGTGGTTTTGGTGGCCCAGGTGGTCCAGGTGGCTTCGGTGGTCAACAAGGTGGTCCAGGTGGTTTTGGTGGTCAACAAGGTGGTAGATGGTAATCTCTTATCTCTTTACACCAATTGATTATATTTAATAGAAAACCTACAATAATGACTGCTTTTTAAATCTGAACGTTTCCTTTCATCTAATTTTATCGTGTGTAGTGCATTCAATCATCCTCTAAAATGTAATTACCAAGTTTATCCATCTTCAATTCTTTAACACCTTCTTGTAAAGCTTCAATGATTCTTTCATTTTCATCATCTTCAGCATCTTCTCCTGATTCTTCAGAATCCTCTTCAGATTCATCATATGCTTCATAATCTTCTTCATCATAATCGGATGGAACGTCCTCATTGTCTTCACCTTCAACATCACTACCGTCAGCCTCGTTCTCTTCAACACCAGCTCTCATACTTTGAACAGCATCTTCAAGGTCCTTATCCTTCTTCTTACTAAAACCTGAAGCTTCAACTTCAACATCCAGGTTAGCAACTCTTTCAACATCTCTCTTAAAATCTGGGTATGCATATTTATAACCTTCCCCATAGCCATCAGTGTCAAGCATAGTAGGATCAGCAACTGGCTCATAATGCAACTTCTTTCTGAAGAATCTTCTAATACATTCAACATCTCTCTTGAAATAGAATTCCGCATCAACATGCTCAATGGAAATACACTGTGGGAAATCAATAACAATAAAGTTATCCTTGTATAGCTCCAATCTATCTTGATGAATAATGATAATGTTAAACTCATTGAAGTCACAATGAATCAAACCATGATTAGCCAACTTCACAATAAATTTCATTAAATCAGAGTATAGCTTTGGCAAATTGTGATGTTTTCGTAGTTGTCTCATTGGGAAACCATCAATCCATTGCATTAAAACACAATGACGAGAATAATCATATGGCTCTGGAACTGAAAACCCATTCTGGTACAATGTAGTTAGGAATTGGTATTCTTTAGCAGCAGCTAATCTAGACAAATACATCCATGAACCAGAACTTCTATTTCTCAAGTAATCTCTATTGTTCTTGACGCTCTTAAAGGAAGTTCTACCTAGACGATGGATTTTCAAGACTTTTTCATGCCCAGAAGCATCAGATGTAGAATAGATATCTGATTCTTTACCGACACCAATAGTTGTACCAACGGAAAACAAAGTCTTTCTGTTCAACATGGTTTTCAAGGCCAGGTAATCATAACCATTAAAGGACAATCTGTAACCATCATACTTGGCATTTCTTAACTTCTGGATCAATTTCAGCTTTGCTAGATCTGAAATACATCTGTTCGTACCAGAAACTGATCTCAACCCACCAATTTGATGAATCAATGCTGTTGGAACAACTTCATGGTTACGAGAACCCAACTCAACAGCAGTCAACACACGGAAATCATCCGGTGTCATATATCTCATATGAGATGTATCTAATTTCATTTTGAATATTTAATAAGCAGACTATTCACCAAACAACAAAAAGGGAGACGATGCAATAGCTTTATTCCTTCTCTAGACTCTAGAGTGGTTTTGAACTGCCTTAACAAAATTTGAATAAAAAAAAATCGATGAGATTACCCGGACATCATTTCTGACGTTGTTACTGTGGAGATACAACGCATTGTTCAGCAATACCATGTATCCAAATGCATGTTTTAGAGAATTGTGCGTGGCTGTAACCCGCACAATGAAAACAAGATAAAAACAAAGAGTAATTTGACTAGAATGATTGTAAACAAATGTATAATGAAGATAACTTATATTTTGATTAATACTGTGTATACATTGTTTGTTACATTTTATAATAGTTGGGAGATCTAAGTCACAGATAAGCAACTGTTATTTGAATTATAGGAGACTACGAGCTGGTGATTATAATTCTACTTGGTATTGATTGAAACTGAGCCCCAGACAGAATGCTGGAATGTTTGGATTTCCCCAGCAACTACATAATTTTTGCTTTGTTTACAAAAAAAAAGCTGTATAACCCAACCACAAAAAGAATTCTTGCGATCATCACAGTAACTACCAACAGATATCAACAGGTATCCTACGCAACAGATAGCTTCCATTTCACGATACCAACAGTTATACAGACAATTACAGCAGTCAATAAAAAGAAAATCACGTTGCCATAGCGAACAATCAACTTTCAACAGTTTTAATCATTGATCACCATTTGAAAAGAAACATACATCAAAAGACCAACATTTTACACACTACTTCTTCTACAACAACCTCATATATTTATTTTATTTTTACAATTGCTATACAATGTCATTAGAAACAGATACAGAATCAGACTCTTATCGTTTTGAATATAGTTGCTCAGATGAAGACATGTTCAACAACAACAATAGTGTAACTTCAACAGACCCCTCCATCATCAAGAGAGTGAATGTTCCTGGCTTCAATGATAAAGATGCTGATTATATTGCTGCTTATTTAGATTCAAAATTTGGTTCAAAAGACGCAGAAAGTGCTCCAAAAAAGTCCAAACATGTTTCAGTTCAAGTCCAAACAGAACACCAACAACCCCAAGATGAACACCATTCCAAGAATTCTGCTACACCAGCGCCAAATCAACAGAACAAACAATGGACTCCATTATATCAGTCAACACCAGTTGATGCTCTGCAACCAAAGGAGATTCTGAGGGCAAAATCCAAATTAGCAATGTTGGTTGAAACTGCTAGAGATGATGAATCTGATAAAGTAGATGAGTTGATTAATAAATCTGCAGAACAAGATGCTAGAGAATCCACTGGTTTAGAAGAATCATATCATGATGATACACCATCAAAGAAACCAACCCCTCCTCACAAACATGCACAAAAAAACGCTACTCAAAAGAGCACTGAGGATTTTTCTCAACAACAAAAGTTATTAGAACAAGAACAACAACACTTAGCAGAGATCAAGAAGTTACAGGAAGAGTTATCTAAACAACAAGAGACCAACAATGAACTGAATAAGAAATTAGATGAACAAACAGAAAATCAACAGAAATTACAAAATCAATTACTTCAAGACAAAGAAACACAGGAGAAGTTAACACAGGAGCTGCATGAACAGCAAACTCAACACAACAAAGTGAAACTGGAATATGAACAAGAGAAAAAATCATTAAAAGAGAAACAAGTACTTTTAGAAGGTGAGTTGGAACAGAATAAAAGTGAACTAGATGATTTAAGAACCTTGAAAAATTACATTTCTTCACTGTCAAATTCTGATTTAATTTTGAACAACTACAAAACACAGGATGAGAAAATTTCAATCACAACGGAAAAAGCTCGAAATGAGGAACTGAAGGAAAAGGCTGATATGATTATTCGATATTCTGAATTGTCCTCTAGACTCACATCTTTAAATGAAGAGATTTCAATACTGAAGGATACCAACAAAGACTTGAAAGATAACGCTGAGGTTAAATCAAAGTTAATTAATGATTATTCAGTCAAGATACAGAATCTAGAAGCAACAATAACGGAGTTGAAGAACGAATATGAAAGCAAGATTTCCAAACTCAAATCAACTATTGAAACCATCAGAGGAAAAGAGCAAGATGCAATCACACCACAAAGATATCCTGTATTCAATGAGAAGGTTGATGGTGGAAAGACAGTTTATGATGCATTAGAATTGGAACAAGTTGATCATTTGTCACTGATAGAATCCAACAATATTGTCAAGAATATTTTACTCAAGTTCTTTGTTCCATTTTCAGAAGTCAAGACAGCAATTCCAGAACTTGCCTTCCAACTAGAGCAACAACAAGTATTATACAATTTTGTCAATAAGATACATAAATTGCTTTATACAGATGAACTCAACAGACAGATAGTTACCAATAAAGAACATGGTCAAATTCTGTTATCAGAATGCACTTGTCAAATGTTGAAGAACGTTGAACTGTTACAGAAAGCATTGGAAAAAGATATTAAGCGTCAGACTTTATCATAGAGACATTTGTGTAAACCCAGGAGGTCACCAGGATATATAATGGTATGAATGGTATGTAGGTAATAATTAATTGTGTTATATTAAATTCTTTGTAACTATACTTTATATGTGGTGTTTGGATGTGTAGTTTTTTTTTTTTAACTGCGATGAGCTAGCTGAAAGAGAATTGAAAAGCTTAGTGAAATCAACAAAACTAATAACTGCAGCTGGAGTTATAATCATTGAAGGCAGTTTCTCTTTTGCTGATAAAAAATATGAAGACTTGCTACTATGAACTGTTGGGGGTTGAGTCATCAGCTACAGATTCGGAGTTGAAAAAAGCTTATAGAAAAAAGGCACTGTTATATCATCCTGACAAGAACAGAGAAAACATCGAAGAAGCTACACAGATATTTGCACAAATTCGCTTAGCATATGAAGTATTGTCAGATCCACAAGAAAGAGCTTGGTATGATGCACACAAGACACAAATTTTGAGAGAAGATAATGACAAATATGATGGCGACTATGATGATGTTGAGCCAGAGATTGCAGGTACAACCGTTGAAGAAATTTTGAAATTTTTCGACCCATCACTATACACTAGATTTGATGACACAATGGCTGGTTTTTATTATATTGTGGCGAAAGTATTTGAAAAGTTGGCATCAGAAGAAGTTGTCGCTGGTCGTCAACAAGGGTTGGATGGCTATCAGCATTATCAAGATGACGATCCATCAAACACAACAGATGTGTTGTATCCTAAATTTGGTAGAAGTCAGTCGGATTATGGTGAACAAGTAAGAAAGTTCTATCAAGTTTGGTCTTCATTTTCTACCGTCAAAACATTTTCTTGGAGAGATGAGTACAGATATTCAACTGCATCTGATCGTCGAACAAGAAGAGCCATGGAAAAGGAAAACAAGAAAGCTAGGGATGCAGCTCGTCGTGAGTATAATGAAGCTGTTAGAAGTTATGTGACATTTGTCAAGAAACGTGATCCTAGAGTGAAAGCTGGGGCTGCTGCCTTTGAAAAAGAGCGTAAGAGAAAGCAGCAAGAAGAAATGAAGAAACAGATTGAGAAAGAACGTGCTTCCAATGCAGCAAGAAGAGGTCAATTTACAGAACAGTCCTGGCAACAAATTAATGATTTGGAGTTTGAAGAAATTGCTCAACAGTTCGAATCATCTGAAGAAGAGAATGAAGAAGAAGATATCAACGCTTTTGAATGTGTTATCTGTAACAAGATTTTCAAGACTGAAAAGCAATTCAAGTCCCATGAACAAAGTAAGAGACACAAGAAACTTCTCTCAAAATTGAAATGGGAGATGAAGAAAGAAGGTATTGTTTTGGGTATTGATGAAGTTTCTGATGAGGAAGAATTTGATACTGCAGATGAAGAAGTTGACGATGACATCGATGAGGTCTCTACAGATGAATTAGAAGAGGATTGGGATGAAGATATTGATGAAACGTTTGATGATGTTGATGATGAGCTACGGAAAATTGAAGAACAATTAGCCCAGCTAAACCAAGAAGATTCTGAAGATGTTCAAGGTGTAGATGATGATGACAGTGATGAAAATGCCGAAGAAGATGAAGCATCCGATACTGAAGCAAACCAGATTGAAATTGATGATATGATAGAGAGTGATTATGATGATATATCGGAACCAGAACCAGAACCAGAACCAATAAAGCCCATCAAATTATCCAAGAAAGAGAAAAAGAAGCAAAAATACAGTAGGAAAGCACAAACAGAACCTCAGATTACCGAGGATGAAGATGAGTTGGCACAGTTAGCTGCAGCTCTGGAAAAAGGTGCTTCTTTGAATGATTCTGATGATGACTGGGGAGTTACTTCCAAGGCCAAAGATAAGAAGAAGAAGAAAGCCAAAAAAGCCACAAATGATAAACCAAATTCCACAAACAATACACCAGATCCAGAGGATATAAATAAAGTGAAGGGAGGTGTTGGTGAGAAGTGTTCAGTTTGTGACAACTACTTCCCATCAAGAAATAAATTATTCCAGCATGTTAATGAAACTGGACACGCTGCCCCAAAGAAGAAGGGCAAAAAGAGCAAGCGTTGAAAGGAACTACATTGACACATAATGATATTCGCATACACATGTATAGACCAAATATAGAAATGCATGTAATGATATTTATATATATATGCATGGATTTAACGTAAACCTAATCTAGTCTTCTTAACAGTTGCAACAACTGGCTCTGGAATACCTCTATTCTCGACACCCAGACCTTGACCAGATTTCCAACCTAGTTTTTCTAACAATTGTCTACCAATGTTATTTGTTGAAATTTCTGGGGCATTAGCACCCACAATATCACCGTCTTTAACATGTGCCTTACTAGGGACACCTCTTCTAGAGGAAGTTCTTTCATATTTGTCAAAGTCTCTAGGTTTTCTTTGATCAATTCTGTTGAATACTCTTCTTTGTCTCATCAATTGAGCAGCACCGTGCATATATGGTTCAGACCTATTGGTTCGTTTAACCTTGACAACAACTGCATGAGCATTCAAGCCAGTACCAAACTTTCTAGACTTCATGTTGTAAAAAGATGCAAATTTTGCAATCGTCTTGATACCATGAGGATCCATTGGTGGGAAAACCATTGAGTTTCTCTTTTTGTCTTCATAAAACAAGGTAAACTCTTTATTAATGTCCTTAACGTGAAATGAATATGGATACTTGGCAGACAAGTCGAACGGATCCACTGGTGCATTCTTCTTTAGTAGCCTCTTGTCCTTCTTGGCCTGTCTTCGTATAGCATATTGTCTGTTCAAAGATAAACATAAGTCATCATCTTCAATGTGATCAAGATCCAATGTCTTATTTTTACCTTTACCTTTTGTTCTTATAGAGTGTGTTTCGTGTTCCGCATCTCTTAATCCTTCATATTTCTGGCTGTAAGCAATCAAATCATCCAATCCTTCGTCATCTATTTCGTCTTCTATATCAATATCTTCTTCTAGTTCATCATCATCTGATTCACTGATTGGAATGTCACTGTAATTTGGTTGTTCTTCAGGGTCTTCTTGGTGTAATTCAGTATAAATATATCTCAGATATGCATTCAATCTATGTTCTGGCATCCCATTCTCCAAAACAAATTCAGACAGTAACTCCTCATCAATCCATGTGAAATCATAGGTTCCAAGAAGATGGTAACATTTGACAAAATATTGCTTATCTTGAAATCCAGTTCTGATCTTGGCGACTTGAACCAGAGATATATCAAATGATTCAAAATCTTCAGGTGCTTCTCCATAATTTGGATCTGAGGTTTCTTCGCTGTTTATATTATTTGTGTTCTTTGGTGACTTGATATTCAAATTTCTCAGGCTATTGATGGTATCGTCATTAGCTTCAAGCTGATCACCATTACCATCATCTTCTTCATCATCTTCTTTATAAGCTTCATTGATAAACTCCAACTCCTTTTGAATTTCAGCTTCGTTCAGTTCCAAAAGTTCATCCAAATGAGCGTCATCGTCAAAGTCGACATCACCTTCTTCATCATCTCTATAATCTGGATTTTCATTCATAGCTGTCAAAACATTCTGAATGTATTCATTATATGAAGCTTGTAAATCTTTCTGTGGAATATACTCATCATCATCCAGTTCATAAATAGATTTATCAAAGTCCAAGTCATTTTTCTTCTTTTTGGAATTGTTTTTACTCTTATCAGACTTCGGTAGATTTGTGAAAACAGAACCATCATCAGTTTGCGTTGTTGATAAATAAACACCACCAATGGATAAAGTAGGGTCAAACTCAAGATTAGAACCCGATTTCACTGGGGTTGGTGCCTTTATTGGTCTTGCAGATGAAATGGTATGCGTGTAAGGTTCAATATTTCTATCACCTTCAGTGTCAACAAAAAAGAGATTTTCATTTGATTGTTCATCTTGTTGTTCTTCGATAACAATCACTTCAGCATCGTCATCACCATGTACAGGTTGATCATCTAGAACAATTATATTCTCAGACGATTCATCCTCAGAGGTATCCAGTGCAGTTAAATCAACATGTTTAACATTTGGATCAATACTCTCATCAGTTTTCGTAACATTGACTTGAATAGTGTTTTCTCTATCTTCATCTTCATCACCATCACTAATCTCAATTGCCTCTACCGAATCAAGTATCTCATTTTTCAGACCTTCTGCTTCTCGCTGCTGCTTCTTTTCTTCGTTTTGTTTCAGCAATGCAACCAAATCATGGGATGGGTCAAATGTAGTAGCTTTGACAAACTCAACAGGTCTCTTTCTTAACGGTAGATTCATTGTATTTTCAATGTTATCTTGGGTGTTTAGGGCTTCACGTTGCATGCCATATCTAGTTCTTTTGGCAGCAGCTCTCATTGAAGAACTCTCTGGAGTCATCATGAAATGGCCTGGGTTTGAAAGGTCCTCTAGCTCTATAAAGTCGGGACCACCTTGTGTTTGTCTGTACCCATAAGCTCCTCTACCACCACGATAACCACGATAACCTCCACGACCACCGCGACCCCCTCTGTTACCACCTCTTCCGCCTCTACCTCCTCGACGACTGAAACTTCCACCTCTCTGTCTTCCACGATGTCTAGCCATTTTATCTATATATGATTGTAAGTGTATAAACGTGCTATGCTATTTGAAAGTTGCAGTTGGAACTTGGTGCTGTGATTCACAAGAGAGAAAGAAATTTTGAAAATATGTACGAAAATATGCCAAAGCCAAATATTTTATTGCAGCACAGCAAAAACTGTTTGTTTTACTGCAACTAAAAAGAATATGGTGTGATTACTTGGTTAAGTTGTAGTGGTTGATCTATGATTCTTTGATTCTTCAGTTGATAGGCACGATGAATACTTGGATAAGAGTAGAATTAGCTGCCATCAGATAATATTCACGTGACATTGCTGCCTCTACCAAAGTTTATCAGTTTACATGCCAAACAACTATCACAAGAAACACATTTGTAACTGTTCAACCATTAAACACCATCATAATCAATTAGGTTGTCTTGGTACTTTCAGGAATCAGGATAATAAAAAGGTTTGCTCCATGTGTAACAGTTGTTAGGATAGTTTATACAGCATTAACACACATTTTTAGAAGTCTCCATCTTAACAGATTGGTGAATTTACAACTAGCCGCCCTGAGCAAGCACATCTTCATCCAAGCATAATGGCTGGTTTTCAAAGAGTGTTGGAGTTTTTCTGGGACAAACCACTAGAGAACACTGATCATGAGCACCCTATCATTGTCTTGGGCGCATCGTACTCCCCTATCATCAAACCACAAGCACCACCAGAAGCCTCGCCTCCACCACAACCAGTTGAACAAGAACAACGCGACACAAACACCAATGATCCCCCATCACCACAAGATCACAGTATTACAGACATAACAAGTTTTGTACGTGGCTTCAACTTTGGTGGTTCAAATCAAAACACTTCATCGTCCAAGTCAAAGTTGTCTTTGGAGAATGAGTGGCCAAAAGAGTTTATTGATGATGTTTACACAAGGATATGGATGACATATAGAACCCGATTTGCTCCAATAGACCGTGATCAAGATGGGCCATCACCATTATCTTTGCAGAATTTGATACGCGGTCAAAACTTGGATTTAAACAATGAGTCTTTCACATCAGATTGTGGTTGGGGTTGTATGATTAGAACCAGTCAATCACTATTAGCAAATGCATTACTAGATCTACATGTGGGAAGAGAATGGAGATATCTACCAGAAGAGCGAAATTTGAAACACGAAGAGATTATATCATGGTTTGTTGACAGTCCCCAATATCCATTTTCTATACATAAAATTGTTCAAAAGGGTAAACTTCTTTCAAATAAAAAGCCTGGTGAATGGTTTGGTCCATCTGCATCTGCAAGAAGTATACAAGCACTTGCAAACGAGTTTACTGATTGTGGATTGAAAGTGTATATTGGATCAGATAGTGGAGATATTTATGAGAATGATTTATTAAAGGTTGCTATTAATCCTGAGTCTCAAACATTTCAACCTGTTTTAATTCTACTTGGAGTGAGACTAGGTGTTGATAATGTAAATCCGTTTTATTGGGAAAGTTTAAAGGGAATTTTATCATCTGCTGAAAGTGTTGGTATTGCCGGTGGGAGACCATCCTCGTCTCATTATTTCTTTGGTTATCAAGGTGATTTTCTTTTTTATTTGGATCCACATTTACCCCAAACAGCTCTTCAAAAGGAGGAAATTATTGATGCATCTGTTGCAGACAGCACAGAGATTGTGACTTCACTAGATGTTGATTCAGCGCATACCAAAAAGCTTAGAAATCTAAACCTTTCGGAAGTTGATCCATCCATGTTATTGGGGATTCTTATCAAATCCAAAGAACAATGGGAATCTTGGAAAACGAAAATCCAGTCCCCAGAACAGGAGAATAAGATTATACATATCTTACCAAATGATTTACACCAGCAATTTACAAATAGAAAACCTTCATTTGTTGTTTATAATGAGGATGGTGATGATTTTGTTGATGTTGGATTGGAATTTGATGAACTGCAAAACGTTGATGAAATTGAAGAGGATAATACGCATGATGGTGATGATCTTGATGAAGAAGCTGATGTCAAGGATGATGAGTCTGAAAAGCACGATGACTCTGTTATAATGATTGGTGGTTCTAGTAATGAAGGTGTTACTGAGCCTGTTTTACCAAATTCGCTGGATACACATAATACAACAGAATCATTTGTCAACTATACTGGTTCAATTAAAGATGATTATGAGAATATAACAGATGAAGACAGGATTAGTGAACATCTTTCCAAATCCGTTACAGATTCACCACAGATCATTAACAGTGAACCAGAAACACCATTCCAAGATGATTGGGAGAATGCTATCAATGAAGAAAAATGAATAACATTTATAGATCTGGTGATATATGGGATACTGTAACTATTATAATGTATATGATTGACGTGAATCTGTTGCAAATATTGTGATTTTGATGGTGTTTGAGGTGGTTATATTGTTTTGGTTAATTGGAGGAATTGTTAATATTTTTATTAAAAGGAACTATTATATGGATATGTTATTCTAACTGAAACACGTTACACATTACCAATTGATGTGATATTAGGATGTAGATCAATGGTTTATTATTCCAGTAGTGAACCTAACCCTATAGTAGTACTACATATACTACATTGGCCGCGCCGCGGGTTACCCTCCCTACAAATCCGGGTAATTCGTCATTTTAGTATAAAAAGTCAACCGACGCCAAATTCTTTCCCACTTTTTTACTCTTTTCTTCATACTTACCTTAAGACGTCATCGGAGATCAAGAAGTCCAGGTGACCAGGTATACTTGTTTGCATTGCACAGCGCATCAGGTGTATCTGCTGACATCGCAAGATGGGTGGGTCTTATAATTTTTGATTTCAACCTTTTTTCTTCTTCTAATTTAGAAGCAGGGAATTTATTTTTGACCAGTTTAAATCTGCTGAGATTTGCTGTTCTTTTGATTTGTTGTTTTCAGGTGAAGACGCAAGTGTGAAAGAATTGAGTTTATGTATTTGTAGTTATAACGTATTGCTGATGAGTATAGTATCGTATGAGACTACAAAGGTTGTATCTTCGTTGTATACGTTCTGTTCATTTTACCTGTTTGAGTGAACCGCGTTGAAGGTGTTCTCCGCCAGCCGTAGGCAGATACTCCACTTGATAGCAACGAGCCGTCGGCATCTCTGTCCACTCTAAAACGTTTGAGTGTGAATATCGAAGCTGTATAAAAAGTGTCAAAATTCCAATTCTTGCATTCATCTCTATATCTTTGTCTTGATTTGATTTGATTTGAACCCTTTTTAATAGATATGGCTAATCATATTACAGTGTACTATGGGACATTTGTTCATACACCAAAGCTAGGTGAATTGGAAGCTTTGCTAAACACAGCTGTTGGTGTTGATGACACTACTGGTGAAATCAAATTCATAACAGAGAATACTTCGTTGGATCAATTCAACAGTGATGAGTATAGCAAGATTGTTGATATCTCAAACAAAAAGCACGCCTTCTTCTTCCCAGGTTTCATAGATACACACATCCATGCTCCACAATACCCTAATAATGGTATCTTTGGGAACTCGACTCTATTGAATTGGTTAACCACGTACACTTTCCCATTAGAATCGTCGATGAAGAATCTGGATAAGGCTAAGTTGGTTTATGAAAAAGTCATTGATAGAACATTGGCCAATGGTACCACTTGTGCTTCATACTATGCCACCATTGACCCAGATGCCACCAACTTGTTGGCTGATTTGTGTATTGAGCATGGTCAAAAGGCCTTTATTGGTAAGGTTTGCATGAATGCAAATTCACCAGACTACTACATAGAGACATTGGAGGAGTCAAAAGATTCCACGCTAAAAGTCATCAATCATATCAACAAGGTTGACCCTGACTACACTTTAGTTGCGCCAATTTTGACTCCCAGATTCGCACCATCATGCACTTCGGATCTTTTACATTGGTTAGGTGAGGTGAAGCAAGAGCAAGGGTTATGCTGCCAAACACACATTTCTGAAAACAAGGATGAGATCAAATGGGTTGAAGAGTTGTTTCCAAGCTCCAAGACGTACACTGATGTTTATAATGACCATGGTCTTTTGGACAAGAAGACCATTTTGGCCCATGCGATCCATCTAACAGACCATGAAAAGGACCTGATCAAGGAAAAGGGTGCTGGTATTTCCCACTGTCCAATCTCAAACAGTTCAATCACGTCTGGTGAGGCTCGTGTTCGTTGGTTACTAGACAATGGCATCCCAGTTGGGCTCGGTACAGATGTTTCTGGTGGGTTTTCTCCATCTTTACTAATGGTTGCACGTCAAGCATTATTGGTGTCTAGACACTTGGCCATGGAAGGGGATGAGCATGATAAGCTATCTGTCGAAGATGTGTTGTATTTGGCTACTGCTGGTGGTGCTAGAGTTGTCGGGTTGCATGATTCAACTGGTACTTTTGCTGTGGGTAAGAAGTTTGACACACAATTGATTGATTTGGACTGTTCAGGTTCTCAAGTTGATGTTTTCGATTGGCAAGATCCTGGCTCTGATAAAACAGATGCTGATTTCGATAGAAAGTTTAGTGATGTCATTGCGAAATGGTTATGCAATGGTGATGATAGAAACACTGTTAACGTTTGGGTTAATGGTAGACAGGTGAAATAGAGTTGTGATGTTTATATTTGTTCTTTTATTTTTTCTACTACAGTATAGAGTAATATTTATTATTATTTATTAATTAACTTTTTATATATTCATTATATTTTAATAATTAGCAGTTCATCAATAATAAGCAGAAGCGTAGAGTAATGGTAAATTAGCATGTTCTTCTTGCCATGCCGCCAAAATATCGACAATTTGATCTTCAAATGGGACACTTTGTTCATGGGTTTCTGATTTCTTGGATGCTTCAGCTAATTTGTTTGCCAATGCTAATATACCTTTACCACCAATCTGGGCATTTTCATGATCATCTCTAATTTCAACATTTATAACATGAACGATTTTATTTTTAAACCCACCTCTATTCAACAAATCCTCACATACGGAATCAAAGCATCTTTCCTCACAAGTGAATACGAAATCAAACGTGTTTTGACCCTCATGCCACTTTTCTGGATATTCTTTGATTCTTCTATTTCTATCCAACATTTGCAACAACCCATTCGCCTCATATAGTTTTTTGTCCTGTGATAATAAATCCTGATAGATTTCTTCGTATGGAGTTCCAAAGGGATATACATTAGGCTTGTCTATGCTGCGCCCAGGAAGTCTCACTGCTGAACCTGTGCCGTATGATGAAACGTTGTAGCCTGCTTCTTTAAGGACTCGATGTGATTCCATTGAACTAAAAAAAGTTAGTTTTCAGAACAGATGGAAATAATTGTGTTTAGAACAAAACCCACCGATTATTATTTGATGCACATACCGTGCAGAACTTTAGGTCACTCATGGTACTCTGTGGTTGTGGTTTTTCTTCTATGTGTCTTTTAATAATAATTTGTTTATGTTTTTTAACTGAAGAAATCAAGATTTTTTTTACTTGAAAACGAGAAAGCCAAATATTCACTGCAGTTCAAAACTGATCATCAAATTGAACATCAATTATGCTAATATTATGATTAGATATTGATATGAACAGACTCATGTTACATGTATAAGAAGGAATGAACTTTCAAGTTTTCAACTATAGTCCATTTGGTATCAATTCTGAGTCCATGAATCTAATTTGATATTGTAATTATTCTGATCACTGATGAACAGTCAATTCCGTGGTGAAAGCATTAACAATCAGTTATAATACGATCATGATTCATTCTTAATGAACAAATCTAATTATAAAGAGTTGGCTAAGCTAACATGAACAGAATAATTATGGTAGTATACTACATACATATATTCAAATAGTAAACCAAACTAAACAGCTACATCAAGATTCAATTTTAGTACAACCTTCAATAACCGGCGTGTGTGAAAGTTACAGATCTCTTACCAGAAGTTTCGGAGCATAGACTATTTCTAAAGAAAACATTCAAATTAGAGTACTTATCAGTTACATAGTTTTGACGCTTATGCTGTGAATTGAAAAGGATGTTAAAACCCAGGGAATACATAGTAAATACGAATGGAATACCATGGAATGTTATGGAATTATAACTAACAAGTTTAAAGTTACCATATGTGATTCTTATAGAACAAATCTCCACATCTTACACATGCAGAAATAGCAGTTTGTAGGGCATCAAATTTCACCAATTTCCAGATAGCGCATCACCATTCGTCCAATCTGTGAGATTAACAATACACAAGTTGCAACGGTAGCATCTATCCATGTAGTCGACTGTCGCAGTGTGCAGTGTACTTACAATTAACTAGGCATCAGTGACTCACTCAGCTAAGCACTGTATAACAGTTTTCACCTACATTTTCATTTATAAGCAGCACCCCTTCATCTTTTGAGATACGTGGAACGTATTCAACTGTTACATGAATAGTATCAATCAGTGTGGGTACTAATTATTAATCACTTGGTATAATAAGGGACCAGGGTGGTTGTGTCGATAAACTGTTGAACTTTGAAGTAATTATAATTAGGCACCAAGTTTCAGAAAAACACCAAATTGACAACTGATTGGAATAATCAAGAAAACATGAGTAGCAGTGATATTGAGGAAGAAACAGAACACATTGATTACTCCAATGCTCTTCTAAGAGAAGAAAAACGAAGGGAAAACTCTCAAGGTTTACTCAATGAAGCTGAAATTGAAGATTCAAACAGAGTTCAAAGTGGTGCTTTTAGTTATAAAAAGGCTTCTGCTAAAGCTCAACAATCAATGTACAACAATCAAGTTGTCTTTGATGTGCTGCCTTCTTTTGAAATGTATCGGTCAATGAACTATGTGACTCCAAGAGGGTCTATTGATGCTAACAGTGCTGATCCTTCACAATTACCTGATTATTTCAATTCTGATTTACAATCCACAATCACTACTGGAACTTCCCAAACAAATGATACTGGGTTTACAACTACATCTTCGGGTACTGGTCCAAGAACGTCCAGTCTGGATGTTTATGATATGGAAACAAATCTCTTTGATACTTCCCACAAGTTGCCTTTGATTAGATCTGCTATAAAGATTGATGTTCATGTTACAAAAGATGTCCCTGATGTCAGACATCCACAAGAGCAAGAAGCAATGTTGAAAGAGTATACTTCTGGTGATGCTGTTCATGGTTATATCATTGCTGAAAACGTGTCCGACAAACCTATACAGTTTGAACACTTTTTCGTGACTCTTGAAGGTTGTATATCTGTTATTGATTTCAAAACTAAAAAACAAACGAAAAAGAGATTCTTGAACATGGTTGATATGAGTGCAAGCTGGCACCCAGGGTGTATTACCCCTTCATCTAATATGGAATATATCCCATGGTTTAAAGATTTTGAAGATTGTGTGACTGGGTTTTCTGACGATAGAATCATACAACCAGGTGCAAGACACAAGAAGTTCTTTACATTCAAATTCCCATACACATTATTGGACAACGCTTGCCGACATGACCAAGAGCTTCATTTACTATTGCCTCCAAGTTTTGGTGTTGATATGATCAAGAATAATGGGAAGTATAAGCAGATTGAAATTGATCCTCTTTTGAAATATGGACATTTACATACAAGAGGTGGTCCAATCTTGACTCATGATTTATCAAATGACAAACTAGCTATTAGCTACAGCATTAATGCAACTCTGCTAGGTTTGAAGAGTAGTGTTGTTAAGAATATCACTCCTGAAAATGATCATTTGGTTAGAATTGCAGAAGGTGAGTATGCCCTGAGATTTATTCCATTTGGTTTTGCTGTCCCATTATTCTCTTCAAAAAGAGATTTAAACAACCTGTGCAAACAAGTTGAAAGATCCTTTAGTTCTTCCCAAAGAAACTTGAAACTAGAACTCGAAGGAAAGACTGCTGAAATTGAACAACTGGATAACGAAATAAAACGGCAGCAACTATCCACATCATCAATGCGTGAGCCAATGGGATTCAGTGGTACCGGTGCTGGCGTTGGTGGATACAGTTTCCCATTGAGAAATCAAACACATGCTAAACCAGAATATGCAAAGTTAGAAAGCCACTTGAAGTTTGTTGTGAACAATAATAACCCATTGAAATTGTTTTCCAAACTCACCTCAAACTCACCTCCAAGAGCGGGTGGTAAGCCTGGTGGGTTGATCATTGCCACTTCCAAGATCCCAAAAGATGGTTTGCCATACCGTGCTCCTCCTTTGATCAGAAAGACTAACGAAATTTCAAACTTGAATAAACCAGGTTTGGATAACTATGATAGTTTGGCAACCCAATTGTCTTCAAATGAAAAGAAAGGGTTGGAGAAGGTTAGAATCGATTTGAAATTCATCCCATCTGATCAGAATGGTATTGTTCCTCCAGAAATAAAAGAAATCAAGGCTAAACTGGTTGCTATGAACATTTTCTCTACTGGATCTATTCCAATCAAGTTGTCTGCTGACCTATTCATGAATGGTGACAATGCTGTTCAAAAGAAGTTTGAAGAATACTCTGCAAAGTTTGAGGCATTAAAGAAGGACTATGAGAAGGCTGATTTACGAAACTTGCACAGATACTTTGATCCACAATTATCATTTGACATTGATGCAATGAAGAACATCAAATCGGAATTGTTTGACATGCATGTTTTTAAACCATCCATTGATGAGAGCCATAGCACTGAATGGAAACAAGGTGATGATAACCAATGGTCAAAGAAGCTGATAATCAACTTGGACATGCTTCCACAATTTTCTGAAACAATCATAACGACGTTCCAAAGTTGTCTAATCTCAAGACATTACACTATTAACGTCGAGGTTAAATTCAAGGGTATCGGAAGCACCTCGCTAGATATACCAATCCGTGTTAGAAGATTTGGTGATTAGATTTAATAATAAATATTCCTTTGCTAGAGGTTACTGCTTAGAAGTTGGACACAGAGTGTAGAAGATTTCAACAGTTTATACTCTTTTCGAAGTACCTTGAAGTTCTTTCAGTTCGACTCTCCATCGCGGAATTTAGTTTTCAAGAAAATTTTTGAAAATATTTTTTTATTGACATAAACAGAGAGATGATGAAGAAACACAAATACAACAACAAAAACCTCACAGAGCCACTATGAATAACCAACAGAAGGCCACCATGGACAGTAAGACATACAAGAGGCTGAAAAAGAGGGAATCACGAGTGATCAGATCACAAACAACAGATCCATCATTAAAAGATGGTGTTATGAATGTTTCCCAGTTCATCTCATCAAGAGAGTTTGAAATCAATCAACTATACAAGGCACAATTAAAGTCCAAGTTTGCATCATCCACAAGAACCTTCCAGAGCTTGCCTAGAAAGCTTAGAAGAAGAACCGCCAGTCATAATGTAAAGAGAATCCCAAAGAGATTGAGAAATAGAGCGCTAAAAGAAATGGCTAATGATGAATCCACTGGTTCAAAGAAGAAGAAGTTGAAAGGTAAAGAGTTGTACAGAGCTGTAATGGCTAGAAATTTGTTGAAATTGGCATCTAGAGCATCACTGATGAAATTGCTACCAACTGATAATGCTTATTATTCAATGGGGAAGCTTAACATTAGACAACGTATCAAGGCATTAAACCACCTATTGAAAAATCCAACTGAGTCCGCAATCACAAACACAAATACAGTTGGGTCATATGACAATGTTGGTGTAAATAAACTGGCACAGCCATTGAAGAGTAAGATCAAGTATCTAAAGAGACAAAAGGAATTTGTATGGCTGACCACACATGTTTGGCATGCAAAGAGAGCTCATATGTGTAAAAGATTTGGATATCAAATTTCATTGGCACCAACACAAAAGCAGTTCAGATTATCACATAGAAATTTTAATTCTACTGGTGCAATCACTTGGGATAAGTCATTTATTGGTACGATTATTTTGGAATCATCCACTGATGATGTGCTATTGCCATTGTTGAAGACAATTACGAACAATACCATTGGTAAAAAATTTATCAATGCTGTTTGGAGAGGATTGATTTATAAAGATGATCAAGTTGTATGCAATGGTGAAATTATCATTTTCACTGGAAAGAAGTGTATTATTCGTTTACATCCAGCTGTTTATCAATCGGTCTTTACATACATCTTATCAATCAAGCCACAAAGTCTGGATGCAATTGATGCTAGATTTGCGATTGGTAGTATTGACATCACAGGTCCAACCAGTTTAGCATCATTAGCAACTGTTCTAAAACCACTTGATCCAAAGAGTGTTGAATCCAAAAAGTTTGGTCAGTTAGCTACACAATCAGAATTACCAAATGGTACTATATTCACATTCCAAGCCATTGATCCAAGAGTTGCCAATAAGAATAAACCAATGACACCAAGAGATGTTGATATAAATGATGTTTTGATTGAGTTGAAAACTACTAAATCTCAAATAAACCAAACAATTGTTGATTCATTGCTGTCATCTACTGGGAGAAGTGCAAGTTATGAAGGCCAACCTTCATTAAAACAAGTTGAAAACTTGAAACGCATAAAGAAGCATTTAGAATCACCATCTAGTTTCCCAGTGATGTTATACAAGGCTAATGATACCTGGACATGTCTATTACCGTGGTTTTGGACTCTACCAACATGGCATGCATTGAATCACATTGCACATGTTAACCATGCTGGGTTAAAACAATCACACCAATTTGCATTTGAAAGAAACCAATTATATTTTCCAGCTGATTATCCATTCACTCAAACAGGGTTTGTTGAGAATATGTTGACTGCTAAACAATTAAAGGAAGCTTGGGATAAGAAACCAAAGGGTAAAAAGTTGAATTATGATCAAGTTAGAGTGAGTGGTAGTGCTGCTCCGCCTGGTGAATTAGGTGATGCATTCAGTTGTGATTGGAGGTTTTTACAATTGTTGCGTATTGGGATGCACAAAGTGAAGAGTACAGCGTATACTAGAACTTCTGTTTGGGACAATTATGAACGTAAGATTGAAGAGGTTCATGATGTTTATGAATACATTAAAGACGTCAAATTGAACGACCAAGAAACCGAACTACGTGGTGAGGCTCTAATGAACCCAGTCACTCTTGGTAATGATGCATCGCTATTACCAACTAGCCATAAGACACCATTGCCAATTATTCCCGTTAGTTTTGCAATTGTTGGTAGAGGGCACCCTTCAGACCATGCTAGAGTGTATGCTATCCCACCAAATGATTTAGCATTATGGCTGAAACATGAATCTAGAGCTGATGGTAAAAAGACCCAAAGTATCTTGAGATTGCCACCGCCAGAAAATTTGATCGGGTTTATTACATCTGGTGGCTACAATTTATCCAATGGGTTCAACACGGGAGTTGGTTGTATTGATGCTGTATATGCTAAAGAGCAACAGCACTATTATGTCATTGTGAGAGATGTTGGTACTGATATTGGTAGATTAGCAAAATGGAGTCGTATAAGTACATTTTAATTTAATATTCATGGACATAATCTAGAGTTAGAAGAGTAGCAAACCCTACTAACAAAGTCGATCTTCGATAACTCTGTGGATTCATTGAATGCAGATGTTCTATGGATCAGTTTACATGTACAAAAACATCAACATAACATTAATCCCCTATAATAAAGCGCAACTCAAAATCAATATTAAACATTACATCATGACAACAAAGTACAAAACACATCAAGCAAAAAGATCAACATAGAAAATTCAAAGAAGTTCAATTGCACTATCCCAACTTGCTAGGTTTACCTCATTCTTTAATTCTTTATATCTTTCGAATTCAGCAACAGCATCGAAATCACCACTTTCTGTTTTCTCTCTCTCGTTAAAACATGATTTGGCACATTCATCAAGGAGTGAAATATCTCGAGACTCCTCATACTCCAATATATACCCATCATTCTTCTTCTTATCCTTCATCTTCATCCTTAGTTGTCCCGACAAACCAAAATCAAAAACACTGATTTTTCCATTATCAGCTCTGACTTTCATATTAGAACTTTTAAGGTCGCCATGATACACCTCAAAAAAATGAAACAGTTTCAATTGCTCAAAAGCACCAGCAAAATCTTTTGCACTTCTTAAAGGTGTACCATCAACATCCTCCAAAAACAAAGTACTACCATTGGCATTATAAGAACCATCAGATTTCTCAATCTTTAATTGTACAAGATCTTCACCAAAGAAATTTGGAATGTTGAGTGTAATACCGCAGACTTCTTTCAATTTCTTTAGCTTCTCCTGATTGGACTCTTTGTTAAACAGACGATAAATTTCACGTTCTGAAATAAAAGATTCATGAATCCATAGTTTTATCTCATAAATGTCATCATCCTTTTCAAAATCATTTCTAGCAGTGGCCAACCCCACATCATATACTTTCACAATAATACCACTGAACGTTTCAACAATGTTGGTATTTGGTTTGAAGCATTTATTGTAAACATTTATTGGCACAAGAAAAACTTGTGAATTGAATCCAACGACCACTTGCTTCAATTCGACTCCAAAAGCATCATCTTTCCCAACATCAATCACCTTTGGACGTTTATCATCAAAACCTATCTTCTCTTTCTTAAACGTCTTTACTCTTCTTGTTGCAATGTCATCATTGGTGGCCCAAATGAGTGATGCAAAACTCTTTATCCATTCGTCATCTTTCTCGATCGTTTCTGGTGTTCTCATCAATTGCTGGTATAAAGTAGCAGCAATTACTTGTCTAGGTGTCACTGCACCATCATTTGGAAACCTCATGGTTTCAATAGGCACCTCAACCATCCTATCACCATCAGAGTCGACCACCGTTTCGGGAGCACCACTAACCTTGACATATAGCAGCTCAAACGCATCTCTAAGGAACCCTACAGTAGTCCCTGATGTCATAAAGTAGCCATTTAACTGATAGAGTTGTTCCCCCAAATGTAAAGGCACTTCTGAGGGTTCTCCAGTTGTACAGGATTCATCTAAAGTGCATTTAACTTCGAGACACAAAGCTGTGCGTTCTTCAGGCTCCCTTTTCTTGTCCTCCTTGGATTTAACTATGGTGTTGTAGGCAAAGTCAGGGTATATGTGGGCACCAGGCATAGCTGTGAATCCGGCAGGAAGAGGTAATCCCATTTGTCTGTCAGAAGAGACATCAAGCCCATCAAGTTTGTTCATTAATTTTGCAATGAAATTCCATTCTGAATTCTTGATAAACAGTTGTAAATCAGATTCAAAAACTTTTTTATCACCCGCGTAAGTAAAAGGAGTGGTAATAAACATCAAAGCATCGGAATAAAACTTAACAATATCAGATAGTTCTTTAAAATCAGTCATCTTATCAATCTCTTCGCCAACCTTAATCTTTAATTTCTTTAGAAACGTTCTAAAATCGGCTTCGAAGTTTTGCTGAAACACTCTTGTCAGATAGGTATCATCCTTCAACTTCTTTATTGCATCCTCGTCCGTGTCTTGAATTACTTCAGTAGCCTCACGAGAAACAAGAGGTTTCTCAATAAATGTAACATCTGTATTTCCTACTATTGTGGATACAAAATTCATACAACTGGATGGCTGGATATCATATTTCTCTCTCTTAGTTGCAGGTGTTTCATAAGTATTATTGTTGTTGACGTGAGTAGTTTCTGAGGTTAAATTCAACGTAGGTAAATAGAAGACAAGTTCAGTGACAGTCCATGCAAACTTCTTTAGGTCTTCCTTGAATTTGATTATTTCAGTTGAAGAAGTATTAATTTCTGGATCAATGCAGTCTTCTAAAAATTGTCCCATATATAGTGCTTCTAATCCTGCATAATTGCCCAAATATCTTAGATCATTAAGTGTTATGTGCTGCTTTCCAAATATGCTCTCAAATGGAGGATGCTCAGCAACATCAACACAACCAAATATATCCAAACTCTTCTTGAAAGGGTCCTTGTGGGGTTTTCTGTGTCTGAGTCTCGGGGTGGAGCATTGTTCAGTCATCTTGAACTCCCTTCTGTCGACGTTGTTGTTGTTGTTGTTGTTTTGCCATTTGACACATATGTAGTAATAATCTGAATATTATATAATAAATTACCTAATTTGATCACCTGACATTTTATCACGTGACAATGACTCAAATTCCAACGTGGGTCCGAGTCAGCTGAAATGAAATTGGATTTTTAATTAACTTTAAGGTTCTCTGCCAAAACCCTCTGCCCGGAACAATTAAACTCTGCCTAGAGAGTTGGGCGAGGTTTAGGCGGAACACCCTGACTCCGGCCCAGTTGCCAGCAGGTGAAGAAAATTTCAATCAATGTCCAACCCTCCCAACTACACCAATATTTCCTGGTAACGAGTATTCGTTCAAAGGAGTATAAACAATAACAGAAGCGAATATGTGTGACGTTGTTTTGGGTGCCCAGTGGGGTGACGAAGGTAAAGGGAAGCTAGTTGACATCCTGTGCGAGGACATTGATGTCTGCGCCAGATGTCAAGGTGGTAACAATGCAGGCCATACTATTGTTGTTGATGGTAAGAAGTATGATTTCCACATGCTGCCTTCCGGTTTGATCAACCCAAAGTGTAACAACTTGGTTGGGTCCGGTGTTGTTGTTCATGTCCCATCTTTTTTCCAGGAGTTGGAAAACATTGAAGCCAAGGGGTTGAAGTGCAGAGACCGTTTGTTCCTATCTTCAAGAGCTCATTTGGTTTTCGATTTCCATCAAAGAACTGACAAGTTGAAGGAGGCTGAACTTTCTGAAAACAAGAAGGCCATTGGTACCACTGGTAAGGGTATTGGTCCAACTTATTCCACCAAGGTTTCAAGATCTGGTTTGAGAGTTCACCACTTGGTCAATGATGACGAAGAAGGTTGGAAGGAATTCGAAACCAAGTACAGAAGATTGGTTGCCACCAGAAAACAACGTTATGGTGATTTTGAATACGACGAGGAGGAAGAATTGGCTAGATACAAGCAATACGCAAAGACCTTGAAGCCATTTGTTGTTGATTCCGTTGAATTCATGCACGATGCCATCAAGGCCAACAAAAAGATCCTTGTTGAAGGTGCCAACGCTCTAATGTTGGATATTGACTTTGGTACTTATCCATATGTCACTTCTTCAAACACTGGTATTGGTGGTGTTTTGACTGGTTTGGGTGTTCCACCACAAGCCATCCGCAACATTTACGGTGTTGTTAAGGCTTACACCACTAGAGTTGGTGAAGGTCCATTCCCAACTGAACAGTTGAATGCCGATGGTGAAAAGTTGCAAGACATTGGTGCTGAATTTGGTGTCACCACTGGTAGAAAGCGTCGTTGTGGTTGGTTGGATTTGGTTGTCCTAAAGTACTCCACTTTGATCAATGGTTACACCTCTTTGAACATTACCAAGTTGGATGTTTTGGACACTTTTAAGGAAATCAAGGTTGGTGTTTCTTATTGTTTGGATGGTAAGAAGTTAAACTCTTTCCCAGAAGATTTGAACAAATTGGCCAAGGTTGAAGTTGAATACGTCACCTTGCCAGGTTGGAATCAAGATATCACCAAGGTTAAGAAGTACTCTGACTTGCCAGAAAACGCTCTAAAATATTTGAAGTTTATTGAGGACTTTGTTGGTGTTCCAGTTGAATGGGTTGGTACTGGTCCAGGTAGAGAATCTATGTTAGCCAAGAACTAACTTTTGTTATTCTCTTTTTCACCATTACACTAAATTTCATTTCATTCATTAAAACACAACTTTTTATCTACATTAACTTTATACTTTTTTTCCAGCTTGTTATTATATAAACTCCTTTTTTATATAATGATGTCATGATACTAGATTAATAGATTCTTTTATACAAATTGTAAGCATGGTAAACCAAATGAGTCTTTGTCTTTGGGTGTAAAAACTCAGGGATCCACAATAATCGACCAACACCAGTACTCTGTTCATTGTTCAAGAAAGGAGCACTAGCTACAAGTTTCCAACCATCTAGAATCTCATCACCTTTGATCAATTGAGGTTCAACTTCTTCGTCAACAGGTTCATCAATGTCAATAAACCAATCGCATTGCTCAAATGGGATAATCTTGTGCTCATCAAACAAGTTCAAGTTATTCATATGTGGTGGGATTGTAGCAATGGCGTCGATTCTATGTAAAGTTTCGTTGAAATCTCCTGGTAATAAACCATTAAACCCAGATTGAACAAATTCAAATCTTGCCTCTTTTGGTAAAAAGAATGAACTTGGGTATCTGTACCATTCCCTACCAGTACAAATAGTGCCATTAGTTTCAGGTGGAATAACACCATAAATGGTTAATGGTGCACCATAGTTTGTAATTAATGACAACGTTCTTGAAGTGGAAACCACACTAATGATCAGTAGTGTAATGGTGATGAATAGCATTGTTAATTTTGCCAATGGTTTGTAAATCTTGGACAAAATTAACTTCAAAGTTTGAAACAATGAATAAATAAATAGAGCACCGGATAAATTGATCAATGAGTACACAGGGTATAAGAATCTCTCTTCTTTATGAGGTTGTTTGAAAAAAATGGCACTCCAGATGAGCAATGGACTCAAGATGGTTGAAGCTTCAAACCAGTTGTATTTCAAACCAATAAATGGCACAATAAATGCACCAGCATAAGCAAACACTGCAATGACATGGAAATTCAACAACAAGTTATAAATATAATATGTCACTGGTTCAGTACCAAAGATATTTGGACCAGACTCTTCATTGGCATTGATGACATTGTACAACACGATATTTAGCGGCACAATCTCAAATTTTTGATAGAAACTAGTGTCAGTTTGTACAATCAATGCCAAAATAAACAACACGATGAAGAATGACCATGAAATAAACTTCTTACAGCCATCAAATGAACTTTTGTATAAGATACCCAAGCCTGCAGGAACAGCCAGCACCAAT
The DNA here is from genome assembly GCA_030564525.1 of Liangdongia berthetii. Lineage (NCBI taxonomy): Eukaryota > Fungi > Ascomycota > Saccharomycetes > Phaffomycetales > Wickerhamomycetaceae > Liangdongia > Liangdongia berthetii. Next base: position 869 of record JAJLVX010000004.1, on the reverse strand, counting down.
GCAAATGGCCATCCTAATAAACCACCCATTGAGAACCAAAACGTCACGGCAAGACAATTCTTGAACTCTCTTGAATAGTAGAAATGGATCAAGTTTGCCGTGGCCAATGCAGTACAATTCATGGCAAACCCAGAAGGCAAGAATGCGACAGATGCATGGCTTAACCCAGGGGCAAACATTGTGAATAGCAAATATATCTCAGCCACTCTAGCATTCCAAAACTTTTTCACCGTGGTGTACACTTGTAGCTCGGCATATATGGTGAATGCAACAATAACGCTTCTGATGGCGTAAAAGACAACACTTGGATGGATGGCCTTGGTGAAGTCGCAGAGAAGTGTGAGTGGTGTTACGATACAGTACGGTAGTAGGTATGCCCATGATCTGATTGCGTGTTCTGGGGAGTATTCCCAAGTTTGTTTGCCAAACCCACGTAGCAAGAAGTTTAATGGTTCATAATAGTTGAACACTAAAAAAGGTGTGTTAATGATTTACAACTGTTTTCTCGCGAATGTAAGGGGGAAAAAAAGTACCTTCGTCACAGTCTGGTATGATTGAGTAAAAGACGCAGTAGAGTCTCACCAATACCAACAGTTTTGGTAGAAGTGACATTTCGTGATGATTGCAATATTTGGAAGTTTTTATGAAATATTCTCAATTTGAAAAATTCATTATGTCCTTTGATTTACTATTGAACATTACAACAGTGAAGTACTATATATTACTATAAAGAGAAAGATACAATGAGTCCAGTTAAGTTAACAGCTAAAGAGCAGATTCACGAGTTGCTGAACAACTACGACAACTTTCTGTTCGACTGTGATGGTGTTATCTGGTTGGGTGACCATGAAATCCCAGGCGTTGTTGAT